>SDWI01002871.1:7380-17393 GCA_009193005.1 Lamellibrachia luymesi
ACACACACACACTCACTCACTCACTCACACACACAATCGCACTCATACACAAGCTTTTGCAGGATGCTCGCCGCTTGGAAGCCGTTGGAGCAACTGAGGATAGGACTAACTCTAAGCCTAACTGTAGGCCTAACGTAAGCGTATGTGCAAAGGGTATATGTTCTCACTGGCGTCTGTGTGGACCTTGACCTTGAGTAAGGTAGGTCCATTTTTCCATACCGCAGCCAAATTTGCAGGAAGTGGTTACCGTCCTCGCATGAGTTTAAGAAAATATGTTGACTGTATATTTATATATAAAAAAAAATTACACACATTACAAATAAAGCACACAAATTCATAAAGACGGTTTATGTTGAAGCGTATATTCCACGACATATATGTTGTGAACTGTCTACAGTGCGAACATACAATACAATACAATATATAACACGTATATTGTGTTAGAATCATCGGGAGACCCAAGCTCGGCAGCGACAGAGATATATATCATTAACTTTTTTAAACACGTTTGTGTCAACCGCAAATATTAGTACATTGCTTGTCATATTATCGTTCAAGTTAGTGATGCACATTTACGAATAATAAAGGTCCTAATACTGATCCTTGTTGTATCCCACTCAAAACTGATTTCCAGATTGAAACCGCCCCATTAGCCATAACACGTTGTCAGTCAGCCATTGTTCTATCCAGTTGATTATGCCATCCCCAATACAATGCGTGTTAATCTAAAGGGAAACAAATATTCATAAGAATATCACACCAGTGGTTTACCAGGAAAACAATGTTGAACACATAACATCTTAATTTCCTTACTCAACATGTCTTGGAACAAACCAGAGGTGGGAATGTGTTAGATTAATTGTGTCTTCTCAAAATGAATTAGTTGACAATGTTAAAATGCGCGAACTTTTGGGTTTCAGTGATCATAACTAGATCCATTTTAATATAAAAGTAAAACCAATGAATACATATAAAAAAAACAATGGAAGAGGAACTACAAAGGCAAATATAAAGCGATGAGAACACATCTAACGAATACAAATTAGAATAAGAATTGCTGAAGAACAAGAAAGCAACAGAATGCTAGACCTGATTAAAATATGAGATTGAGGACATTACTGCTAGATTTGTTCCGTTAAGAAAAGAGGGGGAAAGAAACAAGAAGAAACACCTGTCAAAAGAGGCTATTAGAAAAATTGCTCACAAGCAGATGCTGTGGGGTATATAAACGCAATGGAAATGTAGAAGACTACACAAACTACAAAGAGGGCATTTAACCTAGTACCAACTGAAATAAGAACCTTTAAAAAATTGGCAGGTAATACAACAAGTGACAGCAAGAATATATATGCTCTTGTAAGGAGTAAACAGAAAGTTCGAGATAAGGTCGGACCACTGGAAAACAACAGGGGAAACACAATTTCTGACAGGTTTCAAATGGCAGAGGTCACGAATGAGTATTTCAGCTCAGTTTTTACCAGAGAAGATATAACCACACTTCCAGTTCCAGTTACTAAATTTGAGGGCGATCAATCAGATCATCTAGGGCAGTTATTTGTAAGAGCAAATTTGTACACCACTTGCAAAAGTGTTTAATTTGTCACTAGAAGATGGAATAGTTCAGAGTGGAAAGAAGCAAACATTACGCCGCTATTTAAAAAGGGATCGCGGAACAAGTCAGAAAATTACAGACCAGTGAGTTTAATATCAGTTGTAGGCAAATTATTACAAACGTTAATTAGAGACCACATGTTGGAATTCCTGGTAAAACATAAATTAATAAATACATCTTAACATGGGTTCCTAAAAGCAAGGTCATGTCTAACCAATCTCTTATGTTTTTTGTAAGTAATTACAAAGTGGGTAGATGATGGGTCACCAGTGGATGTTGTCTACTTAGATATTTAGAAAGCTTTCGATAAATTGTCAGATCAAAAATGTTTGTATAAGCTAAAAGCCCACGGTATAGGTAATGATGTGATCAACTGGATATAAAAGTGGCTTACGCACAGAAGATAGAGAGTAATAGTAGATTGTGAGATTTCAAACTAGAAATCTGTTTTGAGTGGGGTACCACAGCGATAAGTATTAGGACCTATACTATTTTTTTTTATTTATAAATGATTAGGAAGATGACATATCTAGCAAAACTGACATTTGTAGATAAAACAAAAGTAGTCAGAAAGGTAAAAAAAATTATAAACACAACTTACAGGATGAACTAGATAATTTGGATAAATGGTCTGAAAAATTGCAAATGTTGTTAAATTTGTGGGAGTGTAAATGCATGCACGTAGGACAGGGAAACATGGATAAAGAACATAAAATGGGGGGTGCTATGCTAGGTAAAACCACAAAAGAAAAGGACGGGTTTTGAACGGAGGATCTGTTATTCGCATGTCATTTGACAAGTGCGGGCTGTTTCCGGTAATAAAAAAACTTGATTGAAAACACACAACTGCGTGTGCGGAAGGAGTTGGCACCTATGCGTTTTTGTTTGTATTACATTTCTAACATCAGCCGATGTTCGATGCAGCGGAGCCAAACTTGCAGAAATTGGAACCAAATTATCGCGACAACAACGTCGAAGAGCATGGGGAAATGGTCGCGACGGTGGGCAAAACTGGCGCCCCGGGGGAGAGTAGTCCAAGTTTAATCAAAATGTAATCTACTTCCGATTGCATGTTGAAAGGAAGCGTTAAAAAACGTTCTGCTGCTGCGGGGAAGTGAGTCCTACACATTGAGTGAAATCGTGGTGCTCCATTGCAACCCGGACTACTGACTTACTTCAGATGTTACCTCTACTTGATAACGTTTGTGAGTATTGTAACACTAACTACTCATCTAAGCAGCTCGACGGCCTGAAAGTGTGTGTAGAACTGTCCAACTAACATACTGGTAAGCTTAAACCACAGTTCACAGTTGAGTAGGAGGTAATCACCACCGTACAAGTTGTTCATTCATGGTCGCAGGGTACAGCACGTCGCGTGATAGTCAACGCCATGATGGCCGAGAAGGGCCATCTTTGTAGTGTACTGAATTGGGGGATGCGATGGAGCGATGCGCGACGCGATGAAGTGATGGGCATCGCTTCATCGCATCGCGCATCGTATCGCCCCATCGCTCCACCACGTTGCAAAATTCAGCACACAACAACGATGGCATTTTCGGCTATTATACAGCACAAATGTGTATGTTGACAGATCCCTGGATCATTAGTTTTGTCATGTAAACACACAGATAAATGGCACACATTTGTCATCATAATATCGCTCACGCTTAGTTCTCGACGAGACTTACTTCGTCGCCCGCATATTTACACCACCAGGTGGCGGTATCGTCACTTTCCTACGCATTTCGCCCGTTGTCTATAGAGAGAGAGAGAGAGAGAGAGAGAGAGAGAGAGAGAGAGAGAGAGAGAGAGAGACAGAGACAGAGACAGAGACAGAGACAGAGAGAGAGTTGTTGCTAACTTTGTCAGACCATTTCAAATTCATAATTATGCGAGGGCATCTATTAAAGGGAATAAAGACAAGGCACTACCTAAAATGCTTTCTCTGTGTGTACACAACATTTATTATTGTATGTACTATGTGCCAACAAAAACAAATTAGCATAAACCTTTATTTATATATAAAATTATGTGTTTAATGCTTCTAACTCGCAAAGCGAATTTAATGCTTCTAACTCTCAAAACTTGCCATCTGGGAGTTTTGCCTTTCTAAATCTTGTCATTTTTTTTATGGCACAACCCTGTTTGAGCAATTAATAAATGTTGCATGATTCTTTGAAATGTGGATGTGAGTGTGCTTGTGCGTGAATGCGTACGTGTGTGTCATTCAATCATATAGAAGTCGCATTACACATATATTGCCATTCACTAATTCATACTACATTCAATAACTTATATTCCATTCACAACTGTTTGTTATGTAAGAATGCGGGGAATAAATCCCCTTTGGTAAATAAACATGGAAAGCTTAATGTGTAAAGCTGTGAACGCCTACATTGTTATGCACACTGTGTATAAGATGTATAAGTGTGTATAATCCAACTACTGCAGTAACATGTACGAGTTACACTTGCTTTGCGATTAACGCGTTCCTTGCTGTAACAACGTGCCCCGTATGATGTAACAACTTGCCCCGCTTACAGGGCTAGTTGTTACAGTCGTCGGCGCCTGGAAAACTTAACATATCTACCTAACTACAATATGGAATATCAATGGCATAATATATTTTATTAACACGAATAAAAAATGTAATGTATGCATGCATCTAACATACTTTTCACAAAAAGTTACTTTAACTGAAAATTGTAATAACTAGCCCCGGTCTCCCCTAATGTTTGAACACGTGACATATTTACATGTATAGTAAATATATAAATAGAAATTTGGCGGCTCTAGGTGGTCGCTTTCATGGTTAGGCAAGAAAGTAAACATCACAATAGCATAAGTAGTGCTGACGGGTGGTGGTGATTTCGGCCTTCGATGAACTCGCCCCAACTGCCACATTCATAAGTCCGGTCAATTTACAATGGCGTGAATAGGAATGTTATTTTGGCTTAGTTATTTCTGTGACTGAGCGGAATAAAAGACCATGCTTCACATTCAAAATGATCTGATGAAAAACACTGTATAATTCAAAGATCCCATGCAGGTGGCGAGGTTGTATTTCCAATACATTAATCGCTCATCACTGTCATCGCTCTGTATTTAATTTAATTGAGCACATTTCTGGGGGAATTTCCCCTGATGAGGGAAATGCATGAATACTGTAATATGGTAGTTTTTGGTCACATATATATATATATATATATATATATATTATATTATATGACTTTTAAGGATACAACGAATTGTATAAGTTCTAACGATCGTCTCGCTGACTGCGTGTTAAAATAGTAAAATATAGCGCCGTGTGTTATGCGAAAGGAAGTGAAAGCTATAAACGCGGTTATAAAGTAACAATTTCGGGTTAATGTGTAAAATAAATAAATTAACAAATGAGAGACTATATGCATTATTCTCAGTAAGCTTCATGTGATCGGTACACAATCCTTTTGGCAAAGATTACTGTCCCCCCGTTAATAATAATAATAATAATAATTAGAGCACTTTTAGAGCGCATGGATCCAGGTGACCCTGTTCAAAGGCGCTGACACAAACATAGTTAAAGACAGTCAAGAGTAAAAAATAAATAAATACATAATTAAATAAAAACATAAAAAACATAGCAAATCCAAGTTCATAGAACATAGCACTAAAAGTCGAACCAATTTGACAGTTACGAATAATATGCGCGTTTAAACAAGACAGTTTTCAAAAGTCTTTTAAAGGTGTATAGAGAGTCACATTTTCGCATCTCATGGGGAAGACTGTTCCACAGGCGAGGAGCAGCGATGCAGAAGGCACGATCACCATAATGGCGGAGATGTGCACTGCGTACAGTCAGAAGAGAGTCTGGTGAGGATCGCAATGTTCTGCAGGGTTGGTAGAACTGGAGCGAGTTCTACTATTCTGCCTGCGATGTAGCTCGGCGCAAGCAGATGAAGGGCTTTGAACGTCATCAGTACGACCTTGTACTCAATAAGCCAATGGAGAGTCTCTAGGATGGATGTGATGTGATCATAGCGACTGACTCTGACCACAATGCGAGCTGCCACATTCTGGACTCTCTGCAACTAGTCCAGTAACTGATCAGGTACACCATAAAGGAGGCCATTTCCATAGTCCAGTCGCGATATGACAAGGGAGTGAACCAAGAGTTCAGTGGCATGTTGTGTCAATCAGTCTCTGATGGAACGAATCCGATGTTGGTGAAAGTATGCTACCTGGCACAGTTTCGACACTTGAGATTTCATGCAGAGTTCACTGTCAAACATCACTCCAATGTTGCGTGCGACGGCAGTAGGCTGGAGGATGCTGTCACCAATGACGACATCAATCAGACTGTGCTTGCTAGCCGAGCTAGGTATAGTCACCCATGCTTTTAGTTCTCCCACACATGCTTGGAAGCGTGCCAGTGCAGCCGTCTCATCATTGGTGTCCTTGATCTTAAATGAGACATACAGTTGAGAATCACAAGCGATGCCGCCTAATGAGTCCCGTGTGGAGTGTATACAAAACTGGGCCAAGAACAGACCCATGTGGCACTCCCTGGAGCAGCTCCGACGGGTCAGAATGGGTCTGGCCTAGGCGGAAAGTCTGAGTTCTCGAAGTCATGTTTGACTCAAACTACTTGTGTGCGACGCCGATGGCACCCGCGCTTCCCATGGAAGCCAACAGTAGTGTATGATCTACAGTGTCAAACGCCGCTGACAGATCAAGTAGGAACAGCAAGACACCCCACTTATTCTCCAGGGTCATCAAGATATCATTATGGATTCGCATCAACGCAGTTTCAGTACTGTGATTCGGTTTATAGGCAGATTGGGATTTTTCCTGCAGATTGTTGCGTGAGACGTGGTCAATAAGCCTGTTCAGCACTACCCTCCCTACCAACTTAGAGATAAAGGACAGATTAGAGACTGGTCGAAAGTTTTTCATGACATCTTTGTCCTATGAAAGCTTCTTGAGCAAAGGCGTCAGAAGTGCAGCTTTCATTTTTGTCGGCACAATTCCTGTTGATATGGACAAGTTGACAATGTTTGTAATGCTTTGTAGAAGACAGTCTAAATGTTCCTTCAGAAACCAGGTCGGGACAGGATCAAGTGAACATGGCTTTGAGGGACTCTTGTTGACCAATCGTCTCACCTCGTCTTCCGTTGCAGGCAAGAAAATGCTGAGTTTATCATCCACAGTGCCTGGACTCTCATCTGGAGGCACGTAGTTTGGGTTTGCCTTGAGTGTCAAGTTCTCATGAATCAGTCTGACTTTGTCCTGGAAGAATGCACTGAATCTGTTAGCCAGTTGTTCCAGTGAACCCCCATCAGGTAGGCTAGCTTCTGGCTTGATGGACAGGGCGTTAACAACATTGTACAACAACTGTTTGTGGTCAGATGCAGCTTCGGTGATTTTTGCAGTGTAGTAAGTAGATTTGGCGGAGGAGATGAGCTGATTTACGTGGCGTTTCTGCTCTTTGAAGAGATCGCAGTAAATTGTAAGCCGTGGTTTTGGCAGATGTAGATCGCAATGGACAGAGCCATGATCTGTCAAGAAGTCAGATACAGTACACTTTGATACCAGATTGTCCGTTAATTTGGTGATAATCAAGTCTAACGTATGCCCATCCATGTGAGTGGGTCCCGAGACGTGCTGGCAGAGAGAGTGGTTCGAAAGGATGTCACGGAAGCGGGAAGCATCAGTGTTCAATTGGACTTCATAGTGGAAGTTGAAATCACCCAAAATCAGGGTTTTCTGAGATTTGAAAATATGGTGCTGAAGAAAGTCTTGGAATTCACCCAGAAAGAGGCCAACTGTGGACTTTTTTCTTTTTGATGGCGGAGGGCGATAGATCACAGCCAGTTTCGCCGAAGTTTCCAAAGAATGCTGTACGGATTCACCGGGCCGAATTCACCGTGCGCCTACATCACTTATATCCGCGCTGACAGCTCGCTTACAAGGCATACTCTTGCAAAGAGATTTTAGCACTAGGATAACCCAGGGTAGCCATTTTCTTTGGTCCGGATCGTAGTCGAAACAAGTTTTCTCGAATCGAACAAAGACGGTTGTGTTTCGTTGGCTTGAAGTTAGCTTTTTTAGAACAAAGTTGGCTCCGTAAGGAACTTAAGCCAACTAAATGTTACTCTGTTCTTACTACTGTGCGTATTGCAATCGAATGCCGCACACTAAACCACCCTAACGCTCGCTTCTACACAACCGCTATCGCTGTTAACGGTACGGTGAGTGAATGGAAAGTCCCAGTCTGGTAGCAATGCCTTGTCATCAGTGATGTCACGTCGAAGCTTGACGATAATCGCGGGAAAATATGCATAACCAAGGTAGGCCGGTAGAACAAAGTATTATTAGGAATTACTAATTAATAGAATTCTATTGAATTTGCGGTGTTGTGGAAATGGAAATATACTACAAGGTGTAATATAATATGATTTCAAGCAATCGTTGTTTGTATTATCTTTAATGAAAGTCTTTATCTTTTTCAGTGTTTGTTGTGTCGTGTCTCCGAGCTGCAGAGTAACATTGACTTGACGTTTGAGTTTAGTATCCTCAGCTTGTTGCTTAACTTGATCTTCTTTGTTTTCCAGATTTTCCTGAAAGTGAGGAAGGCAACTCATAGCTTTTACGTCTTCTTCTGTGCGTCCTATCTTGCTGATTGTTAAGTACGTGACGTTGTTGTGTCCTGATGTGTTTACACTGTGGTTAGAAGCTCTCTTGCATGTGGTTATGACTGTGTGAAAAGTCAGGTCTTCTGCGAAGTCCAAGTCGTCCAACTGGCTCCAAAGGGTTCACTGGATACAGTTTCTGTTTTTTCTGTGGTCCTCTTCGTTATCCCGTCTATGGCCAGCAGGAAGAAGAAAAGTGACAGAAGACACCCCGTTTTCACCATGAAAGAGTCTGAGTGTTGTCCGCATGAACGACCTTGCAAGCCATTTCGTCGTATGTGCTTCGTATCAGAGAAATGCACTTCTCTGGTATTCCGTAGCGTCGTAGAAGTGTCCAAAGGGTCTCCCATTCAAAGCAATCAAATTACTTTTCATAGCCCATGAAGTTAGTGTACAGGGATGAGTCCCATTCCATAGACTGATCCACTATAAAGCGAAGAGTAGCGATTTGGTCGATGCAAGATTTATCTTTTCCAAAGCCTGCTTTGTGGTCTCCGAGTCTGGCTTCCACCATTGTGTTCAGTCTTTCCAAGATGACTCTGTTGGGTACGTTTATAGGTACTGCAGGAGATTTATTCCTCTGTAGTTCTAGCATCAATTATACACGTATCCTTTCTTTGGGAGTTTGGCGAGGTACCCTTATTTCCACCCGGTTGGTATTTTGTTCCATATCTTCCCGATTAGATTATGTAGCATCTATATGGAGGTCTCCGTGTC
Source organism: Lamellibrachia luymesi (assembly GCA_009193005.1). Lineage (NCBI taxonomy): Eukaryota > Metazoa > Annelida > Polychaeta > Sabellida > Siboglinidae > Lamellibrachia > Lamellibrachia luymesi. Next base: position 16,384 of record SDWI01002871.1, read on the forward strand.
TGCTTTGATTACCTCAGCAGGAATGTATTGATGTTTCTACAACAAACTGTCTATACGGGAAAGGGTTGTTAACCCTTTTGCCAAACTTTCCACCCCCATTACGCATGTTGACTTGTTCCAACGATGTGCAACGCCGTTAAGTGAGCACATTTCGCTCTAACGTACAATCAATGATGATCCATTATATAGATAATTAACAAATTACGTTTTAAAACACAACTAAAAAATAGTATGTTACAACCAAGCAAGCCGACATCAGATGAGCACCCGGCACACGTTTTAAACAGGTAGTCCACGTGTAAGTAGATCCCTGATTGGCATTTGTAGCAACATTGTATTCAGCCACTGCTTTTACACTATCTACGACACCGTTACACAACGCACGCACACGCACACATATAAATCTGTAAATTAGAAAGGGTCAATTCGTCATATATAGATGCCACACGCCAAAACCAGGCTCTTCTCGACAATTTTATTACAGATTCAAATAGAGGAGATACACAGCTTTAAAATGACACCAACATGAACAGTGTATCTTACTCCTGGGCCAAGATATTACACTTTTAGTGTACAAGTTCTTGGAATAACAGTTTTGAGAAAATCAGCTTTAAAAAACAGCATTGACAAAATGCTTCTCCCATAGCAACCATGCACTTATAATGCTCCAAATGGAATGAAATTTTGTACATTCCTCCAGTAGTTGTGTATAAATAAGATGCAGAAGTATAAAGTGGAAAAACATATTATTTATTGAATGCCACCTCATTTACTACCAGGTTTGGTATTCCCAGAGACTACTGCGAGCACTGGGTGCCGAACCCCTAAAGTAAATCCCTGAAATATGTGAAGAAAAAAAACATTATTTACACATTACATATATGATAACATTACACAATGTCAGTTTCCCCAATTTGGAAAGTCCGCTCCCGCTGGCGCTGAGCCAACCAGTGCAGGCTCAATGTGGTCTTCCCCTGCCCCTGCCGAGGCGACTTCCACGGGCTCGACGC
>SDWI01002872.1:0-22506 GCA_009193005.1 Lamellibrachia luymesi
TCCACTTCAAGTCCACCATCTCTCCTATGCTCCATGTTGTCAATCCATCTTATTTCTACCTACTATGGTCTTCTTGTTCCAATGGCCGTATTTAGTCAGTTTTGTTCCCTTAATGAAACAACTGACCTTTCTTAACACCTACTTTATTTTTGTTTGGAAATAAACAATCGAAAAATGTATAGCCTGACTCTGTATAAAAAGTATGACAGACACAAATTAATGTCTGCATTGACCACCTCTCTGTATTGACCACCTCTCTGTATTGACCACCTCTCTGTATTGACCACCTCTCTGTGTTGATCACCTCTCTGTATTGACCACCTCTCTGTATAGACCACCTCTCTGTATTGACCACCTCTCTGTATTGACCACCTCTCTGTCCTGATAGCAGAATTCAGTTCTTTTGAAGTTTACATGCCTTTATAACAAAACCACTTAACTTATTTATAAATAAAGACTTCCGTCCCTAAATCAGCACATCACAATAGTATTTGTGTAATTTGTACAATGCTTTCACTTCAAGCTGCTTTGAAACATCCCAGTGCCATGTCATAATGATACAAATTAATTCTGACTAAATGTCATCACTATTACATAATGTACAAAATGTGTTATAACAAATAATCATGTTTCGTCTAAATGTATTCCAGGCTCCCATACACCAGTTGTATCAACATCCAGTTTGGGAAACTGCAGAAAACCAACATTTGGTATGTGTGTGAGCTATTCAAGTTAGATTAATAATTATGTATTAGCTTATATTATTGCTTAATAATTAAATTATTATTAAAATGAAATGTTTATATTTCTAGATCAATTAATCAGCTCTTTCTAGTGAATAATGATATGATCTAGGAATGACTCGCCTTGTGATCACAATACAGTGTTTTATTCATAATCAACATTTTAATTGTTGTGATTTTAAGAATATTGTCTGTTTCAGATGTTGAGTTATATGAAATGTGTTAAAAACACACTGATCATATCAACACCATCATAATTACAGCTGCTTCTTATATTTATTGTCTATTTTGCAGCTGTGGCCGACAAGAGCAGCAGTGAGGAGGATGTGCCACCCCCGAGAAAGAGAGGATGTGCCACCCCCGAGAGAGAGAGGATGTGCCACCCCCGAGAGAGAGGATGTGCCACCCCTGAGAGAGAGAGAATGTGCCACCCCCGAGAGAGAGATGATGTGCCACCTCCGAGNGGGTGAATACATAATGTTACTTATATGCAGATACACATGCGAGACATTTGAAATTTCAGGTATGTCTCAGGTATATCCTGTGTTGACAACAAATTAATTACCAAATATGTATAAATTACAATATCAATAAAGTACATATATAACTACTTGCATGTGTTTGGCATCATATTTACCTATCAAGAAACTTGTTTGTATTCTCCAAATTGTGTGTGTGACTGCTTGGCCTCTTATCGTCTTCAAGGAAAACTCCCATCAAAGCATAAATAGTACCATCACTTTATTATACTACGGTAATAACTATATATGGCATAATATATTAATATAAATGGTGCTATTAAATAAGTAAATATGTTAAATAGTTTTATATTATTATCTATCTAGAATGAAGTTTTTTATCTTGCATATAATATTGGTAAACAGTAGTCAACATGTAATATGGTTCTCCGACAATTTGTTAATTCTTGATAAATGAAATAGCCTGGCTGTTTGACATGTAGAGACACCACGTGCATACAGCCAACTGTTCTAACTCTATAACACGGAATAAAATGAAACAATGCAGAAGTTATAATACTGTAAAATGAAACAGTGCCACACAATTAGTCTAAGGCCAGACCAGTCCAACTGTGATGCTGCTCAGTGCTAGACAGAGTCAACACAGATAAAAAACATAAACAGCTCAGTGTGCAACTCATACAATTTTGTACAAAATAATACTGCTCAAGATATGACTGAATTCAGAAACTAATTAGAAAAGGAGTGAAGTGATTCGATGCAGTTTGATGATGATCCAGTACACAAGTACAACAGCTTGGTTCAAATCACAATGGAATGCCTACTATTGGACAGGACCAGACTCGCAGAAACATGACANGTGATGCTGCTCAGTGCTAGACAGAGTCAACACAGATAAAAAACATAAACGGCTCAGTGTGCAACTCATACAATTTTGTACAAAATAATACTGCTCAAGATATGACTGAATTCAGAAACTAATTAGAAAAGGAGTGAAGTGATTCGATGCAGTTTGATGATGATCCAGTACACAAGTACAACAGCTTGGTTCAAATCACAATGGAATGCCTACTATTGGACAGGACCAGACTCGCAGAAACATGACATGATAAAGTCTGTTCAGTACTGGACTGAGACAGCCAGGAGTTCTTCATTCTGACTGCTAAGTACAGAAGACTTAATGAAGGGCTGCTGCTGCCTGCTGTGGTTCTGCCAGACTGCACTGCAGGATCCTTGAGATTGGCCTCTGCTGCTCAAAACTCAGCTGCGAGATCTGAGGGAAATATATATTTTCAATAATAACATATTTATTCATACTAATTATAAGTTTCTAATAAGTTTCGAGTATGACAAAAAGATTAATCTCAAAATGCTTCCTTTACCACCATTTCATTGTTACAGATAATCGTTTCAATCAGGGTTTTACTGTGCATACGTCTGGGGAATCAAGGTCTATTTCATTGAAATGAGCACAATCTTTACTTCTCATCAAGTTTAGAACAATAGATTTCTGAGGTAAATGTGGGGTTCCAGGATCTTGGATATTTATGAAACAACTGACAAAGCTTTTTCACACTGAGTGACTTCTGGCACTCCAGGGAGCATGGTGGCTACTTCAGAGATTATGCACCATAACATACCTGGAGTATTGAGTCATCCAAGTTCAACACTGTCATTCTACTTTATCTGATACATCAACTACATGCACCTTGCTGTCATATCTACCTTGGTATTATATCTACTAAACACATGAAGCATTGCACTATTGTTGGTTCTGATTACATTGAACTGTACTTGATTCAGACTAAACTTAACTGTAGCTGAATCTGACTAAATTGAAGTATAGACTGAGAATATTCAGCTTGTAGTTTACAGTTAGCTGCATGACATAGACATCAGACAGCTCCACAGTACCTTGATGTACATCTTACATCTCTCCAGCAAGAACCTCCACTTGAGACTGGTCTTCTGGTCCTCATCAAAGGATAAGAACTCAGCAACCTACACAGACTATTCACATGTCACCAATCTCATCTATACAAGTCACAAATTACAAATCAAATTTCAAATCAAATTTATTTTGACACCGCATAGCTCTATAAATAGAATCAGGGGTGTTTACAATAAGATATATATCAAAAAAAATTACAGCTGTATTACATTATTACATACATACTCTCTTATCCATTGTTATTAGTATAATTGTTTCATTATGCTAAGGTAACAATTATATATGCCATAATATATTAATATAAATACATGCTGCTCAAGTAAACCATAACACTAAAAATGGCACAATGATGATGACTTCTGCACGTTACTGTTCATGATATCATGCTTAACAAACAATAACAATTCTGATGTGTTGCATTTCTGATCTTGTGTCTCTGAAGATTTGGACACTATAGAAAGAAGATTTATTATTAATAACTGCTGTCAAAATATATGACAGTGAAATAGTACATTACAGAATGCATGCTGATGAAGAAGTTTAGTGTGTGTTGCTTAATAGACATAATGAGGCACCCAATGTGCACCTATTTGTGGTTATTTATTTTGTGATTACGAACCGTGCATCCGAGCATGCTTTCTGCCACATCCCCAGACAGGTAACAGTTGTGAATACTGCCAGTGTGGTCCGACACTGTCATGCGCATGTCAAACGTTGTATCCGTCTGAGTCTCTGTGACATTGATCATGCTCACTGAACCCAGAGGACAGTCCTGATTGACACAAGTGCCGCTGATACTGTCCACGCGGAAGTGACAATTTGAGCTGTAATGATATCAGTGCTTCAATAAACTCTTTTTCATAATATATTTTACAGGCAAATATCAAAAACCTTATTAACACATTACCATTTCATTCCTTCAATACACATATGATTTTATATTGCAATGTGATACAGAGGAACATGATTATGTATTATAGTTTCACTAGTTGTTTACCTTTATTTTATTACACACAAACAGTGGATGTGTGTTAAAAAATTGCAGGCCAAGTTTAACAAGATTTAACAAGATCGCCATCCACAGCTAAAAACCCAGATGGCAAGTAGACAAGGAAGCCAATAGATTAACAAGAGCCCAACAAATTTCTATGTTCGAGATATTTGTCAATTTTGGTTTTAAACATATTCACACTGCTAACATTTGCAATAAATAAACTCTCCTTCATAATATATTAATTGTTGTGTGGGATTCAGGTGACACCACTGTTTTGGGTTGGTCAAATAAGTGATACGACCACTCATCCAAATTCCAATGTAGCTAGGTTTATCTTACTGCAATGCAGACCTTTACATGTAGTAGAAGCTGTTGACTCACCATCTGACAGCCACAACCAAGTTGACATCGGCATCAAGATTGAGCAAGGTGGGGAAGGCGTAGATGATGGCACAGATTACCCCGGCACCCTCCTGGTTCACCTGTTTGGTCTTCAGCTCAGCCACACTGTACACAGTGTCTATAGAGTCCACTGAAATAGGCTGGTTCAGTGTCAACTTATATATCACCTTCATTATTATTATTATGCTACAAGTTGTAAATTTTTTTAACGTAGAATGTTCAAGAAGAGGACTCCTGTTAAAACTACATCTTCAACTGATTTAGCCTATTGTGAATCCAGTATGTTGATGTCCAAATATGTAGTATGTGAATAGTTTATGTAACATCCGCAGTCTGTTTAATAAAAAAATTGCATCCTTTTGCCGATCACATGACAAAGTTGAAGTTTTCAGTGTTTCCATTTTCATTTCACTTATTATTTGACCAAACATTAAGTAATGTTATAGTTTGTCTGATGATTTCACAAAGCTACATACAAAAGTTGCACAAATGAGCTAGCATGTTGCAGTGGATATTAGGTAGGTTTGAGTTTTTGGAAAATGAATTCGAAATGAGACGAGCAAAAAAACTTAATTGAGGAGGGACTTTTAAAGCAAAACAAAAGTCATGGTTTGGGGGCAATGCACATAAAAGAGTTAACAAAACCTAACCATTTGTAACAACAATAAAGAATATCAAGCTCAGGGATTTCTCAGAATTGGTTCTAAGAGTCAGAGATTCTGGTCAGATCCCAATTATGCTGTCTAATGGCCGTCAAAAGCAATGCAAACTCTCAATCAAGCAGGTTGGTAAAATCAGGATGGGAAAGTTTGGTAAACAAAGGCCAAAGTATGTTGCCTAAGTTGAGTATAGATGCAAACAGCATGGCCATATCCTTTTGGCAAGTATAGGAATAGGAGTTTACAAATAGATTTTCATTTGGCGAACAAATATTGCCAGGCTGCACGCACTCATGACATAGGGTTATCTAAGTCTCAAGTCTCAAGTAGTTTAGACTTGAGACTTAGATAACCCTATGTCATCTAAGTCTCAAGTCTAAACTACTTGAGACTTGAGACTTGAGACTTAGATATATAGGAATAGGAGTTTACAAATAGATTTTCATTTGGCGAACAAATATTGCCAGGCTGCACGCACTCATGACATAGGGTTATCTAACAGTATGGTGTGGCTCATGAAATCAAGATGCTGCATGTTCAACAATGTTTTCCTAGTAAACAACTGGTGTTAAATGGCTATAGGTAAAACAAGAGTTGTGTGGAAGGAGAACAGTAGTGTGTTGACTTACAATCAACTGTTTGGTTGTTATACTCAGTGGTGTTGTCTGTTCCACATGAATCAAAGTCAGCACTCTGGGCGTAATTGTACAGACTGTGGGCTTCCTGTGTGTCTGTAACAGAGGCATTGACACAAACATTCAACTGTTAGATTCTTGTGTGTTTGCAGGAGAAACATCTAACTCTTCAGGTGACTGAACCCTCATACACTGCAATATGTTAGCCATGTTAACAAGCACAATGGATTAGAAAAGACAAGAGTGGAATGAAAGAAGCAGAGGAATGCCATGACATAGTCGGGAAAAGGACATCACAGATTGTGCTAGTGNAAGCGTCATACTGTCCAAATAAATGATGTCATCATCTGCTGGTATCTGGTCCGTCGCCTTCCTGTAGCCATTTCCAGCACAAGCTGGCTTTTGAAATTCACTTCTGGTTTCTGTAACATCATTTGAGCTGGGAGGGTTGTTGGCCCTCCGCAGTAGGTTTATTTTCGGGGTTTTCCTTCCCTTAGCCATAGCCTCGTTTGCCCAGCACAATGTACTGGTTACCGGGGTGCACCACGGGGAGGTGAGGTTGACTTGAGTGTCTTTACGGTTGAGCACATCAACACCCCTTACACCCCTATGTTACCTTGTTCATCTTCAATTGGTGTTACCGTTTCTTTCACTTTTAGTTGTGATCTAGCAACTTGTAGAAAAACTTTGGATCTTGTTTCATGTTATCTGCTATTTTCTCCTCAAGTTTCCTCTTTGCTTGACGGACCAGTCTTAATGCTTTGCGTTCTGCTCTCTTGAACTGTATATAGTCTTGGTGGATCTTTTTCTTGTAAATTGGAATGACATTTGCATCAAGCCAGTCTTGTGGTACTTTGAAAGCTCTTTGCAAACAATGCACTCAATGGCCCGGCTAGTTCTTCAGCACATCTGTTTAGCATACTTGGGAAAATCTGATCTGTTCCCGGAGATTTGGATGCATTTAGCTTCTTAAGTTTATTACATATGCTCAACTCCTCAAAAGTGATACTATTTAATTCCTCTTTGCTACTTCCTTGAAACATCTTAACTGGGTTTGGAAGTCTGTCTAGATTCTCCTGAGTGAACTGTGTCATGAAATGATTATTAAATGTTGTTACCGTCTTGAGGTTATCATTGATCACTATTTTAACTTGTTCATCTTCAATTGGTGTTGCCGTTTCTTTTACTTTTAGTTGTGATCTAGCATACTTGTAGAAAACCTTTGGATCTTGTTTGATGTTATCTGCTATTTTCCCCTCAAGTTTCCTCTTTGCTTGACAGACCAGTCTTGATGCTTTGCATTCTGCTCTCTTGAACTGTATATAGTCTTGGTGGATCTTTGTCTCTTTTTATCTGTTCCACCATCTCAGTCTGTTTTTCCTAGCTCTGTAAATCTCCTTGTTCCACCATAGTGGCTTGTTGCTTCTCTTCCTCCTGACTTTCTTTGGTACAAACTTACTCACTGCCTTCTCTATGGAAGCTTTCAGTATTGTCCATGCTTCTTCTGTTGAACAATTTGCTCTACTTAGTTTACTCCTGAGGTCAATTTGTCGTAGATATTCCTTCATGCCTACAGTCACCATTTCTGTAGTCATAGTAATAATTTTTCCAATCAGTGTATTCAGTCCTACATACCATCGTGAATTCTACTATGTTGTGATCGCTTGAGCCAAATGGTTCTGTTACATGCACATTTCTCATCTCACTAAGTTTGGAGTTGTTGTCAAGATCTAGCACATTTACATATCTTGTAGCTGTTTCTACATGTTGAATCAAGTCAAGGTCCTGTGTCAAGTCTAAAAATGCTTGTCCTTCTGCTGTTGCTTCAAGTTCTTTCCAGTTTATAGTGTTGTGGTTGAAATCTCCACATAACATTACTTCTTTGTTTGACATTCTGCTGCATGCCTTGATAATGTTGGAATTAATTTTTTCTTCTTCTTCCTGTATATTAGATGTAGAATTGTAACATACACCAGCTAGGATGTTACCCTCTGCCAGCCTACAACACAGTATTTCCTCATTGCAGTCAGAGAGTTCCATGTCACACTGTGCACTGACCTCTTCTTTTGCATAAATCAGCACTCCTCCACCTCTTCTATTCTTCTTAGCTTTCCTCCTGGTGACATAGCCATTAAGTGCAAATTCACTGTCCATTGTTTTTCGTTCACCCAGGATTCTGTCACGTAAACCATATCGGGTGTGTTTTTATATACATAACTGACCATCTCTTCTTTCTTGTTACATAAACTTCTGGCATTTATCAGAGCACAATTCAGTGTATCTTTCACTATAATGTTTCCCCTCCCTCTGCCGCCATATCCTCTCTCACTCACCCCCTTCTCCCCAGGGGTATCTCTCCTAGGGTTTGGGTAGTTGGACTGTGAGATGGTTTGTTGGGCTGGTTAGTACAAACAGTGTTAGTGTGTGTTTTAGTGTTATTTTTCTTAACTTTAGTGGTGTTAGGTTTGTTAGTATTTGGGTGTATACTATGTACAGAATGAGAAGATGAATTAGGTTAGATAAATAAATCAGGATCGGAGAAGTTTGGTAAACAAAGGCCAAAATATGTTGCATAAGTTGAGAATAGATGCAAACAGCATGGCCATATCCTTTTGGCAAGTATAGGAATAGGAGTTTACAAAAAAATTTCATTTGGCAAACGAATATTGCCAGGCTGCACGCACTCATGACATAGGGTTATCTAACAGTATGGTGTGGCCCATGAAATCAAGATGCTGTGTGTTCAACAATGTTTTCCTAGTAAACCACTGGTGCTAAATGGCTATAGGTAAAACAAGAGTTGTGTAGAAGGAGAACAGTAGTGTGTTGACTTACAATCAACTGTTTGGTTGTTATACTCAGTGGTGTTGTCTGGTCCACATGACTCAAAGTCAGCACTCTGGGCGTAATTGTACAAACCATGGGCTTCCTGTGTGTCTGTAACAGACGCATTGACACAAACATTCAACTGTTAGATTTTTATGTATTTGCAGGAGAAACATCTAAATCTTCAGGTGACTGGACCCTCATACACTGCAATATGTTAGCCATGTTAACAAGCACAATGGATTAGAAAAGACAAGAGTGGAGTGAAAGAAGCAGAGGAATACCATGACATAGTTGGGAGAAGGACAAATTTTGCTAGTGTGTGTGTGTGTGTGTGTGTGTGTGTGTGTGTGTGTGTGTGTGTGTGTGTGTGAGCAGTTGGTTATCTGCAGTCTGCTAAAGTAAAATTGCAGTAGTGATACATAGACTCCGGTCACTCGTCTTCCTTAGAAAATCAAGTTTTTCATACTTGCATGACGCAGTCCCGTTACCATGACATTATGTCACACTGACCTTTGTTGTTTATAGTTGCATGACGCAGGCCCGTTAACATGACGTTATGTCTCACTGACCCTATTTGTTTATAGTTGCATGAACCAGTCCCGTTAACCTGACGTTATGTCACACTGATCTTAGTTGTTTATAATTGCATGACGCAGTCCCGTTAACATCTCGTTATGTCTCACTGACCCTATTTTGNTGCAAGTGTGTGTATGCGCAAAAAAATTATTTTTAAAACAGTTACATGGTCAGATTCATGTATTTCCAAGAGAGACATTGCTGCAAATATTTAGATGATGGACTATGACACTGGGTAGGTGACACAAACCAGAAACACTTGAAGAAGTCAAACATTTCAATTTAGCAGAGAAACTAAAAAAGGTTTTTGAACTTCACTACACAAAATAATGTTGATGCGTGATAACTGATGTTTCAGCTAGCTGCTACATGGTCTCAATGAATGAAAACATATTGTAGTGTAACAAAGTATAAACTCTATTTGGATGTATTATACCAACACATATGAACATTCATACAAATAAAATCCAAAGTAATAGGTTTAAAAAGTGACACTATAGCACCTGGATTGACAGTGAAGATTGTCTTTGATGTAGCTGTGGACACCATGGTCTTTCTATAGCCATCAAATGTTACCTTGACATCAGCAGCAAAGATTACTACAAGGGAATAAACATAAATTTACCAGAAAGAAGTCAGCATCAATACTACAACACTGCATTACAACTTGACATAATGTCAAGAGATGTTACTGCCAGATACTGTTGTACATAAATTCAACTGTTAATAACACCATTTACTGTACTATTAATCCAGTTCATGATGGCTCCTTCCTTAAATAGGCCGACTGTAATACTACAAACATGGCACAGGCTGTATAGAACATTTTGTGTCTGACTGACTGCCTCCCTGCCTGCCTGACTGACTGACCGACTGACCATGTTCTCTTGGTGTCCAAGTCTGGGCAAGGCTAATATGCTCATCATCCCAACTGAAACACATTCAGCAATACAAGTGACACCACTGATTATAACAATGTGACACCACATGACATAGCTATGTGACTGCACACACACACCGCACCCCGCACACCACACACACATCACACCACACCACATGCACACACACACCACACACACACACACCACACACACACACACACTGCACACACACCACACAGTAACAAAACAACCCACAACACAGGGAGTTTACAACACACCACTTCGCAACAAGATAACCCACCACACTGCCATGACAGCACACCTCACTACAGACAACTTTGCATGCAGGCCTGAATGTAGACCAATGTACCAAACATTGTGTACGTTTCACTGTTTTTACGTTAATGTATTAGTTCCCCTTTTATAAGGCATCTTCTGCAAAAGTATAATGACCTTATAAGATGGGTGGCCTCTTGGGGGGGGGGGGGGGGAATTATCATAGGAAAGCCTTATTTGCTGAATGGTAAGGTGTCCTCTGACTAGAGGGGCCTTGTGAGAGAGGGACCATACATGCAAGTCAGTTTTACTGTTGCACACCACAGAGGTGGTGGCTGATTCATATTAATGCAGGCGTACTGCTGCCAGAGTTGCACTCAAATGTTAGGCATTGTGTTTACAAATTTTCCTCAACTGATTAGGTTATCGTGAATCTGGTTCATTGATGTCCTAATATTTTATGTCAGAATAGCCTAAGTAATATCTGCAGTTGGTTTAATAAAAAAGTGCATAATTTTTCATATCATCAAAATAATTGACTTTAATAGTTAGATCTGGTAAGGCTCAAAATAGTGGACATCCAAAACGGTAAACACTGTATGGGGTCAAGGCTGATCATGGGCATGACTTCCATCCTCTTGCCAATCACATGATAAAGTTATGACATTTCACCAAAGCTGAAATTCAAGGACGAGTTTTCAGCATTTCCATTTTCCCTTTAATAAATGTTGGATCAAGCATTAAATAATTTAATACTTTGTCTGATATCACAAAAAAACAAATAAATTGCACAAATGAGGTAGCATGTCATAATGGATTCTAGGTAGGAATGAATTTTCACAAAATTAATTTGAAATGAGACGAGCAAAAAATTTGTTATCAAGGAGGGATCTTTAAATATTCAGGCAAATGCAATCTACAAGAATGCATTGCACACAACTGTATTTCCAAATGCACACATTGCCCACTGAATGCAAGGTATCAGACTGAATATAACTATAAACTAAATCTTATTATCTGAAATGGCTGTTCTGTTTCATGTTTCCAGATGAAACATTTTCACATATCAGCCTACTCACAGAACAAGTGCAAAGATGGAAGACGTGTCGTCAAATAGTTTCACTTCACATCTCTGTTTCTGTTGTCCATTCTTTGTTGTCAGCTGTTTCGGTGTTCCTACCTGAAAATGGCTTTATCTATACTTATTTCATTCATTGTTTTTGTATAGTGTGCGTGCGTGTGCGCGTGCATGTGTATGTGTGTACAAGCATGCCTGCATGTGTGCAAGCATGCATGCCCACGTGTGTTGAGTTCTTATGTATATCCACCTCTGTCTGTAGCTAGGTACTCATTTATACAGCTGAGTGATCTGTGGCAATGTGGGGTGAAAGAAATTGCCAAAACTTCAAAACGGCAGCAAGAAGATTTGAACCCGGGTTCTCTTGATTGACGACGTTCTAATCGCTACGCTACGCTGTGCATGTGTGTGCATGCGTGCGTTAGCATGTGCATGCATGTTTCTTGTACATCACAAACAATTAATAATTCTAATCATTGTAATGAATAGCTTTATTGTCCAATTACTACTACAACTACCTTCATGTAATTGTGTCATTCTGTTTTGTAGTTTCAAAACTTATCTTGACATGGAAATGCATCCTCAAACGCAACAATTTTATTAGGTACCGGCAGCCAAAAATGCAATGAGGATTTATGACAGTGAAATTTATTGCAATGAATAGAAAATTAGAGAACATGATAAATAAATAAAAAATTAACGTTCTATCTTAAAAATTATGTCGAAATTTGGCAACCTTTACAACGGACGATGTTTGACAGTGTGTCACACATCCATTTAAACAGCAACACATCTAAATCACTCAACATGGCCTACTATGCATAGAGACTGTACCCAATTAGTACTTTTGTTACAAAGTACTCAATTTACGCCATTTTATCCCCATATTCAGTGTGTCATAACATTTGAACCATTCTACCTTTCTTCAAGAAATTTTGACACGACTTAAAAGAAGTTATGTACTTTACTTTACACTTAGGCTCATTGCTGCCAAAAAGTAAATGTGCCTGCATTGATGTTCAGAAAGACAGATTTTCTAAAAAATACAACTTTACCGCCAAACACCTGAAGTCGTCCCTTATTCAGTGATCACAAGTCACAATCCAAACATAAAAGTCAGAAAGAAGGGTTCAGCAAGTTGTCAAGTGCATTTTATAAATTTTTTTGAAAAACAATTCAGTTTTCCATGTGCCAAAAACTGATGAAATATTGAAATAAGCAAATAAAAGAAGTGTCGCGAACATCTTTCTATTACAAATGTCCTGTGAATTTCAATCAACTTCAATTTGTCTTCAGAATGTTGCCCCCAGGTCATATATCAGATTGCATAGATCAAGGGACTGTGTTTATGTAGATACACATGTGTAATTAATCAATTAAACAAGCTAATTTGAAATGCTCACTGTGACAACATGAGTATCGGTTTGCAACATGCTCACCAGGTGGCGTCGTTTTCTATTTTAAGCATCCTGCTAGACTATAAAAATATATCAATAAAATGCAGAATTTACGTATATTCATGTTTGTAAATATAAGTTCACCCTTCACCGGACGCTAAATATTAAAAATGAGTGCCATAAATCATTATTTATTTAGTAGAAATATGTTGCTGCATGAGCGGCGCCATCTAGTGGCATCTTGCTGCGTTCATACTTGAACTAGTGTTTGCCCCATTTCGACCAAAAAGTGCTGTAAACACATGTTAATTTCAGCATATGCACGAAATTANAATCAGTAATTATTTATTACAATCATATCAAACAAACAAAACAAGCCATGAGCACAATATGAGAAGGTATAACAAACATTATTGCTAACAATATCACTCGATTAAGAAGATTATGTGCCATGAAAGCTTAGACAACAAGTATTGACTATTTTCAGAAAACAAATAATAGAACATTGCAAAAAGGCATTCCATGTTTCATGTTTTAATGCCTGTAAAGCTAGTTAGAGAAAAACCTGGTCTATGTCAACCAAATATTTACAAGAACTTTTCCAAATTATTTTACAGTTCGGGTTAATAAAGTGACTGATCAATTCACTTTTCTGAAACAAAAATAACGAATATTTTACTCATATTGAGCATGAACATTATAAACAAATCAACAAGTCTGGTAGCACCAATCTTAAAGACATCCTATACACTACACGTGTGTCTTTATTCACATTTAAAGACAAAACAATAAGGATATAACTAATGTTATTAACCATCTTTGTGCAAAATGTAGTTGTGGTCAAATGGCATGTTCACAAAATTATTAAACACTGCAAAATTTTAATTAACTGAACAACTAAGAATAATAATAAACCAAACTCAATGATTAAGAAATTATAAGCCAATACTGAGTTATGGCAGACTATTAAACTGAACTGCACTTGAATTAAATGATAAACATGCTTACCAGAAGAATAAAGGTGCAATTCCCATAACGATCTATCTAAACCTAGCTTTATGGGAAACACTGATAACCGATAACCACAATTTAGCTGATGATCAACAACATGATGATGACTGTCCAGATAACGAGACTGAAGTTGCACAGGATGAGCCACTCCATTGCTTTATCCGGTTCAATATTGGGCATCTTATAATTTTAATATAAAAATATATAAATAAATTATAATATTACTGACAATGAATAAACCCATGAATTGGAAAAGTCATATTGATAGAATAGGATAAAAATGTTGCTAGAATGGGATGTGAAATACCAAGGCTATGCAGGTTAAGGTTGGATAGGGTCACACATTACTTTACGTGGCTGAATGGGTTTTCCCCAATGAAATGTTGGCCTCCACACAATCTCCAAGGTTGTGAGGTGCAACACGTCAGCGTTTTTTAGATGAAACATAACTGTGGTCCGTCTAAGATTAGTATATAACATATCAATGATTTCCAATACTTCCACATATGAAAAACATTCAGGAAAAGGGCCAACACTCACCTGTAATGCAGTTATTTCTGAAACATTTAGTTTCAAGCAACGCGCCATTTTTGCCACCACAAACGCAGGCAAGAGTTCGGAGGTCAGCAATTCTCCGTAGCCAATCACGACCACATGAGGCGCTGCTTGCCAGGACCCATTATGGGAAAAAAAATGTTGCGAGCTGGCAAAGGAGGCCGCCATGCTGCTTTGTGGGCTTAGTTTTAGACCAATCGGGTGGTGTATTACAATCATAGCCTCTAACCGGATCTTTTAACTGACAGAAAATTTAATGCTCTTTCGAAAAATACCTGGATTGATCATGGTATTTTCATTATTTCTGTTAAAAAAATTGCCTTTAAAATATTAAAAAAGCTGTTTCATTTACAAAGTTAGAGAAAATGGTGTACTACCTTACACCAATGGAAAGATCTCGATCTCCTCTTTCCTGTGATGTAGGTCAAAGCATTGTTCTAATTATAGAAAATCTACGAGCCACGCGAAAAACTACTGACTGCGTTTTTCTGCTGTGACGGCAAGCGCTTCCCGTGGCGAAACGCATTTACAATACTGTGGTTGAGCGTTGTTTTTCTTGTGTTTCAAAGCAAACACATACACAAAATACCATTCAATTGAAAGATAAGAAGTCAATCAACAAGTACACACATATTTTATTTCATTTCATGAGAAAATACGGAAGTTACAACGACTTGAAAATGCACAATTTTCCATGATCTGACTGCTGAGACAGCGTTACATGGGCTGCCAGTACCTAATTTTATAGGAAATCCATTGTGAAACACAACACACAAACAAAATAGTTGCCGGGATAGTAATTACACACAATTCCTTTGTTATACAAATAATGAATCAGACAAAATATAACTTACAGAAAACACATATATGAATTATGTCATAGTATGTTGTGAAAATACGTCATCGGCATTGTCAGGAATTCTCTCAACTGGGTTTTATCCTGGGTAGGAAATCCTTTTTTGTGTATTAGAAATAATTCAGCCACACCTTCCAATTGCTGAAATGTACATGGGTACATACCCAATACTTACTTATACTAATAATTTTTTGCAGTGAGCCATGACTATAGCTTATCAACAAATATATCAACTAAGTAAATTTCAGCAGTGTTCCTTAAAAAGGGTGTTTATGTCAACAGTATGGTGTCAATTTGGCCACCACTCTGTAAGTATTTGTGTAGGCAACACTTGAGGCTTCAATAAGCATGTACGAGATATCTAAACAGAAATATTTAATATATATTCTCCCAAGTTTTACATGAATGGACCATACTCCAGGATACACATTTCACTAACTCTACATCTAATACCGAAGTCTGTTTGTATATCAACTGCCTTATATATTATATCACACAACACACACTTTCCTTATTGTGAGAATCTAAACACTGCTGGTGACAAAGTGATTTTACTGGGTGTCCCATATTCTTCATCTTGGGAACAAACAATGACATATGCATTATGGCACCCAATTCTAGTGTGCTTTATTGCATTATTGGGCAACTCATAAATTATAAGCCACAGCAATGAGCTGCTTTATTGCATATTACCAACACTAACGCCTATATACATGCCAACTCATCACCCGAGCACAAGGACTGCTTTTATGAATTAATTAATGAATGATATCACCACAAAACAATACCATTTGGCTAAGTTTAAAGCAAAACATGCATATTAACCATCTGCGAAAAATATGGCACAGCACATACGTGTATAGCACTCAAATAACATGTTTCAAGCATGCACACTAGTGCCAATAAAACACCACAGCTTCCACATTTCAGTATGCTACTTTTGCTACACACACATAGAATAAACAAATATAAACATGCAGTTCACAGGATGCAGTCTTCACTAACAAGAACATGGCTCATATACAAGTTTGCTCTTATCACAATATACCGCATATCTTATTTGCATGCCCTACGATTATTTAGATTCTACGACTTCCACCCTTCCTTTTTTTCCTCTTTGTCTTCCTAGATCCTTCATCTTCTTGCACATCTTTCTTGCAATACCAGCCTCCCTTACCACCGGACGTGTCTTCAGGGAACCCTGTCATGCTGCGTCCAGTACTGCAGGGTATGTCTTCAGTGGCCTCTCTGGAGCGGAGTCCCTTACCATAGGACATGTCTTCATTGTCCTCTCTTGCACTGTGCTCCTTGCCATGGGACATGTCTTTAGAGTGATCTCTAACTTGGCTGGGCTCGTTGACCTCTCTGTTAGAGGGTTGGCCCCTTCTTGTGCACCAGTCTTCTTTATTTTCTATTTCACAGTTATATGCCCTCCTGGCTTCATTTTGCTCTCTTTGGTGGCACGGTTTCTTTCCATAATGTCTGTCATCATTATCTTGCCTATAATGTGGGGTTCTTCTCATAGTCATATCCTCATCTTCAAGCATAACTTTCTTCTTATACTGGCCATCTTCAGTGTCCTCTCTAACTTGGCTGGACTCATTGTCCTCTCTGTTAGAGTGTTGCTCCCTTCTTCTGGGCCAGTATTCTTGGTCTTCTCTTTCACGGTTATTTGCCCTACTGCCTTCATTTTTATCCCATTGGTTGTACGGTTTCCTTCCATAGTGACTGTCATAGTTACCTGCCCTGTAACCTTGTGACCCTCTCCTGTTTGTGTTCCAATTGTCCTCTCTGCAGTTTTGTGTCCTCCAATCAGTGTCCCGTTCATTATACCTTCTGTGTTCATTTGGCCCTTGTCTGTTTCCATTTTGTTTTCTTCTCTGTGACCGCACTGACCCTGGTGTCCATTGTCTTCCCTGGTTGCTATCTTCATACACGTCTCTGCTTGAACGTCCATCAGACCTCCCAGGTGTAACTAGATCTTCTCGCAGCTCCATCAACAATCTGCCAAGCATGTTTTGGCCTCCTACGTAACCACTGCCAACGCCCCAGAATCCCTCCACTGATGGCACATACTCAACTAGTTCAGCCTGGCCAGTAGCAAGCAACGCTTCTTTGAATTCATGCACTTCAGCTTTTGCTTTCAAAATCTCCCTCATGACTTCAACACGTTTCTCCTCCCAACCATTATTCTTTTTATAGATTCGTTTGCTCTCTCTTTTTGCAGCCCTGGCATCTTCTGCACTCTTGATTGTTTCTGCACTCTCAAAGTCTTCATGGAATATGGCTTGCCTGTACTGATAAGCATGTTCCGAAGAATTAAAGTATCGTGCAAACACACGGATATGACATGGGTAGAAGTTGGAGAAATTGGAATCAGGACCCCCAAATTGAACAGATAAAGGGGCACGGCTTTGGTCATTTAGTGCTTGAGACCGAGGCTCTGCACCTGCACCAACATTGCTTGAAGGCTCACCTGCAATGTCTGGACAATCACTGGTTACGTTTTCAGCACCATGAATAAACAATGCATCAATACCGATCAAGTCATCACTCCCGTTTCCTTGCTCTACTGAATCTGTTGTATGAGGAAGCACTGAAACTACACAACTGCTTGGTGGACCATCAACCTCACACTCATTGCCAGAAGGCTCCGCAACTGAATTATCATCATTTTGACATTCAGCATCATCTCCACTGGTGGCATGCACATTATCTACACCAACAGTTTCATTATTTACTCCCAGAGTAGCACTGCTCTGGTCACCCACCTCTTCCATCTTTTGCCTTTTATCTGGGAGTTGTTCAAGACCTGCACATGCATTGCTTGACAGTTCACCATCTACATTGTCGCTGTTGGGTGACTCAGTAGGTACATCGTTAATGATTCGGGACTCAACATTGTCAACTGTAGTGTCTGTTGCAGCAACATGATCACCACCACTGGAGGTTATATCAAGATTAACACTGTCACTGTCCTTGTTTTCTTGCACTGCACATTCAACACATTGTTCTGGTATAGTCTGCAGATCACATTCAGATAAATTGGATGCCACCGTTACTGGCTGGGTGTTTGAAACAGATGCCTGTCCCAGTATCTGTTCACCGCTGCTGTCACTCTCCTTGTTTTCTTGCACTGCACCTTCAACACATTGTTCTGGCATAGTCTGTATATGTGCCGTTACTGGCTGGGTGTTTGAAACAGATGCCTGTCTCAGTATCTGTTCACCGCTGCTGTTATTATGTATACTGGAACAACCGGTCTCAACTTCTTCACTAGCATGGGGGATGGATTCTTCATATTTATTGTTTGCTTGCTCCATATCTTTGATGCCAATTGTGGCACAGTGTGCTCAGTGCCCAGAAGATATTTGTCACTTACTCCACAACTCGAGTGTCACTTTGCTGCTCCAGTAAGCCTAATTGTCTCAAGTCTCACGTATACTCCAAACAGCCCAATCTTGAGCTAACGCAGGAGTTTGGACCAACGGCTTTTAGTGTCTCTTCCGAAAGACACGGGCAAAGTGGGGTGAACGAAATTGCCCAAGCTTCGAAACGGCGGAGGTGGAATCGAACCACCGTCCTCTCGATCGACAGGCGGGTGCTCTAACCATTAGACCACCGCTCCCCACTGTACTGTGCTAGTACCTTACCAGTCAGCAAGATGATCCATTACATTACAGCGGATCATCTGTTATCACTGTGTCGCAAAGCATGTTTTTCATTTGTTTCAGTTTCAAGGTAAAAGTTTCTTTCAGCTTCTTTCAGCATCTAATAAATATACTGTCAATGGCTCACTTTCTCACAGTGCAGACTTGAGACAACAGCTGATGTACAAGACGATGGGTGACTGCAGGCTGTGCTGTTGCTAAATCGTTTGTGTTCATGCTGTTTCTGTCGTAGGAGTCAAAAGTTCACTGTTTGGGTGTACAACAAAAGTTCGGCTCTTTTGTTGTGTTGCGAATTGAGATCTAGAACAGGCCCAAACAAGGTACAAGTCTGATCGTTTATATAGCTTCTGACGTTAGTGTCACTGCGTCAGTTTGTGAATGTTCATCGTGGCTGTGCAGTAAACTCCCTAATCAAACATTCCAGTTTCACAAAACAACAGTAAACTGAAAGAAGGGTCTGGTACTGGACTGGTTTATGACGACTATCGATTGCAGTCCGGCGTGTGGACGCTGTAGTTCATCTGCGAAATCTCAGTTCGTTCACGGCAGCTACTCGTCCGATACAACTCACGAAACACTCACAACAGTTTAGTCTCCCTTGGAACTGCCGACTGGCAACGTACACAGTGACAACTCTTGGCAGACACCGCACCGACACGTTACATTTCTGGGAAACTGCACTATATGCTTTCGCTTTAGAAGTTTCGTATTCCCGGTATCTCTTGACGCAACTTCGACTCCGCCCATTTGATTATCTTGTATTGTTACTGGCCAACACTCCTATGGAGTCAAACGGTCACGGATTACGTCACGATCAAGCGTCCAAAGTGAAGTTTCTTCACAACCCCACACAAGTGTTGTTTGCATAGAATATTCCCATTATTCTCTTGCGTTACATGTAATGGCGTGACTTATACAGAGTAGTAATAGAAAACATTGTGGGGGACCAAAGTTCGTGTCCGTTACAGCTAATCCACTAGGTGGCGCCACGTGCATGCATTATCACGTCTATTCCTTTCCGATGCTTGTCTCGCATCTCGCGTATGTTGACCTTGTTTTTGGAGTAAACGTAGAGTTACAAGTATATCGTTAACTGTCATACAGACCCGCTGAACACCAGCTATCAGTTGCTTAGATAGCGTTCTGGCAGACCACGACACTGCCGCCGTAGTTCGCATAAACCGTCGAGGGCGATGCCGACCACGCCCTCGACGGTTTATGCGAATGAGCCTTTCTGGCTTATGCAGTGTTTGGTTCTAGTATGTCTATTTCGTTGTATTACATGGTAAACCATGACAATAAATGGTAAACTGTGGTATACCATGGTTTAACTGTTTCAAAACACCATGGTATTTTACCATGGCTTCCCTGTTTCAAAGCACCATGGATTACCATGGTTTCCATGGTATATCATGGTTTACCATGGGTTACCTGTTTCAAAACACCATGGTATATTTTCATAAGGGTCACCATTTCTGTTCATCCTCGCCATTGACTGGCTGATGACAGAAATCACCAAAGATGGAAACAGGAGCATCAGATGGACACATACCTCAATCCTGGAAGATCGCCTTGAGCTATGCAGATGATATCGGACTGCTGTTTAGCAGGCACAATGACATGCAAGAAAAGATGGACAAACTCACAACAACCACAGATCGGACTAAATGTAGGCTGTGGGTGGTAAGCTTATGCCTAAATTAAGAATAGACCACTGTAAGGCAAATTTGAAGATAAAATTGCGTTTATTACAGTTTAACTACTAAAATTATACAAAACCAAGTTTCTCAGTCCTTGCACAATTTGCACTACTGATCTAACTTCGGTACCTCATCAAAGTATAAAATGTCAACCAAAAGCAAGAGCGTTAAGAACAACAATAAAAGGTGAAAGAACAGATGACATTGAACACAATAACAAAGACGACCCAAAAGACAACTTAAAAGATGTCTTAAAAGATCAGCCCTCTCCCAGCCACCTCCTAGAGCAATTAATCAATGCAACTTCAAAGGGAGAGAGGGTACCAAACTGATCCTGGCTTAACTGTAGGGACAGTTACATAATACCTATATACATGCACAATTTATGCTTGCACTGTGTCTATCACATCTTATAACATATTAACAATAACAGTAGCACCATTAAACATGATCAAAACTAAACTTTCTAAAGGGATCTGTACATTTACCAGCTACTGACTGCAAGTGGTACTATATACATGCACAATTTATGCTTGCACCATGTCTATCACATCTTATAGCATATTAACTATAACAGTAGTACCAATAAACATGATCAAAACTGAACTTTCTGAAGGGATCTGTACGTTTACCAGCTACTGACTGCAAGTGGTCGAAATCAGACTTACCAAAACAGAGTTGTCATTAACTGTAGAATCACGCCTGGCCCACTGGGGCAGGGCCCCTTCCACTGACAACACGTGACCCCTATCTCTAGGGTAAAAGTTATGTTTAAACAACTGAATTATTAATAATAAGACAAACTACCTACACAGTAAATACAACTAATTACAGGACAAATAGTCATAGCAATAATAGTTCACTAACTATATTCTCTAAATTACATTACATTACCCTGGATGCTGCCATATTGTGTTGGGTAACTAAACTAACCGAACCGACAAGTGACTATGTCACATATGGGTTGTGACAATGCACTGTCTATTGTAAAATACGTTGAAGTGCACTTGAATGAACAGTTTAAATCTATAATGTATAGTTTATTGAATCAAACATGCAACGCATTATTTTCCCGATGTCATAAAACATCTGTTATAAACGTCCCACAGGCTAGAGACGGACAGAGAACAGGCTAGAGACGGACAGAGAACAGGCTAGAGACGGACAGAGAACAGGCTAGAGACCGCCAAAGAACAGGCTAGAGACCGACAGAGAACAGGCTAGAAACGGACAGAGAACAGGCTAGAGACCGACAGAGAACAGGCTAGAGACCGACAGAGAACAGGTTGTGGGTGGTACTTTAAACAAGTGACGGTGCCACTGGAAGTCACGTATCAATCGGCTTCAATTGCATCGCTTTGAAACTCCCGCGTCGACCTAGTTTCTTTGTGTAGTCGCATTCACCACTCTACCCAAACCGGTTGTGATACTGTCTCCGTCGAATGTCACCATTGTTGTCCGTTTCCAAATCATGTAGCGTCAGTGGTGTAACGGTTAGCATGGTTGCCTTCCAAGCAGTCGATCCGGGTTCGACTCCCGGCTGACGCATTACGTTTTTATATCGAAAGTATAATATCGATATTAAACGTACTAAAAATACCACAAAACTCGCAAAATGGGTAATGATTTATCGATATTCTTCGCCGTAACTCTATTCAGGAAAATACTGCAAAGAAAATTATATTGGCAAGATGTTTTGTTCGGGCGAACGGAATTGCTAATATTAGAGAGAATCATATACCTTTGGTAATTTATATTTATTAATTTAAAGAAAACAATTCCAATGAATGTGTGTGTGTGTGTGTGTGTGTGT
>SDWI01002873.1:9151-20511 GCA_009193005.1 Lamellibrachia luymesi
CCTCTGGGCCTGCAGATGTCATTGTCGTCGAGTTACTAACTTTGTTGGTATTGAATGGAGGATCACGTTTACGGTGATCAAGTTTACTGTACCTCTGGGCCTGCAGATGTCATTGTCGTCGAGTCACTAACTTTGTTGGTATTGAATGGGGGATCACGTTTACGGAGATCAAGTTTACTGTGCCTCTGGGCCTGCAGATGTCATTGTCGTCGAGTCACTAACTTTACTAAACGTTTAGCAAACGTGTTGTTTTACTGGGAAGTGTTCAGGCAATTGTCCATCTGTCTTTATTGTTTATATATTTTTCCACTGATATGCTTCTTCGTATATACGTGTCATATGACCCATTTCACGATTTTAGCTACATTAGTAGGGCCTATTACGGATATAATATTATATATATATATATATATATATATATATATATATATATAGGTTGTTTTCGTTTATTCTCATTTAGAATTATGGTGGAATCCTTGAATCTACATTTATTGCAAAGAAATTTAAACTAACATGTTGCAACACTGGCATTACAAATTTGCAGACAATTGTATACAATGTTGACTTAAAAAATATAATATTTGAAAAACTCAACATTCCATCAAATATGATAATTAACATTGCAATCATGACACATTGCCATTGATGACAATGGTAGTTTCATAATGTATGTATTTACTGCTTGTAACAAAACTATTTTCAGGGTTGTATGCAGGATTTGGTGACAGACAGGTTGTGTAAATTCTATCGAATCCACTGCTGATGACATGTTTAATGTACATGCCTAACATTTTCTAACAGCAAAAAAAGATAAGTTAAAATTAGGATTTTCTAAAATTTCATGTAAGTTGGTTGAGATACAGGAAAATTCTCAGCATCCCATTTAGTTGTATTTATGACC
Organism: Lamellibrachia luymesi; assembly: GCA_009193005.1. NCBI lineage: Eukaryota > Metazoa > Annelida > Polychaeta > Sabellida > Siboglinidae > Lamellibrachia > Lamellibrachia luymesi. Next base: position 10,053 of record SDWI01002873.1, read on the forward strand.
CAAAATAGCATGAACAAAGAGCTGTTTCAGGTGTTTTTAAATGAAGTACTGTACTATGGTTTTTGTCAAACACTTAAATTTCATAAGCAGTATGAATGTACAGGCTCAGTCACCCAAGGTCAATGCATGCTTTATAATCTTTTCTTGTAGCATTACATAACGTTAGGTTCTAAAACATGTTAATTACTGGATGATATAAAACAGACACATGTATTATGATTTTAAAATAAATAACCAAAACCAGAATTGAGCTGTTTTCATCACACATTCCATGTCAGCATCAAAAACAACAAAACTGACCTCAGTCAATATAGTAACGTACCAGGCATGGTAATTCGTAATGTATATGAAATTTGTATCTGACCATGATCTGTTACGTTTTCGAGTGACACTAGTAGTGAAGCAATTTTCTATTTCCTGGTTATTGAAATGTAGGGCCTACAGAAAATTGCTTCATTATCAGGGTTGAAAAAAAGCATGATTTTTAAAAAAAATTAATCGGATTTTTAAAATTTAAATCAGATGTTTTTTTTATTTTTTTTAGTTTTTGAAATCTGGTATATAGTAATTTATATAGATGTTGATATTTATAAACTCTTTCAAATGTGTTCTATTCAAATTGATTTGGATACTTGTCCTACAGGTACATGATTTTAGCTTATATAAAGACATTAGAATATGTCCACAAGGCTTCACCCCTGTAGTTGCATAATCTGTCTTGGAAAGGAAAGCATGCTGTGTGTCTGTGGCTGTAGAAGTATACATTGTTTGCTGTGAGGGTGGATTAGCACCTTTCCATGGCTCTGTGTACTCTAAGGGTCTCCAACCAGACTGCAAACTGGTACAGTATTAAATAATTGTAGCCCAGACTGTCTCACTTGAGTCAACATACTGAATTGGTAACAAATAGCACAAGCTCTAAGTAAGTGGACTTTAACTCATGGCTTCTTACTTGAAAAGATACTTCCTCTGGAAGACAAGTTTGTGAGGCGTCACTGCATTCAGAAAGGGAATAGCTCAAACATACATAATGTCATAAAATATTTGACTGTCAGGCTATCTGGTGTCAATACAGCTACACAAGTGTGCGCACTTTGTGCTTTTGTAATAAAAAACATACAACACTTTGCTGATCTCGATGCTTGTAAACAATTATTTGTGTTAAATTCACATAAATCAGCGATTAAAAAAATCAGAAATAAAAAAAATCTCAAATCAATGATTTTTTGGAGTAATTTAAATCATGATTTAAATCAATTATTTAAATCAAATGATTTAAATCAAACAACCCAGTTCATTATTAAGTTAACATGTATAATATAAACTGCTTACTCCTTGGCAACTTTGACTGTGAACTGCTGTCAGTACTAATACTGTATGTGGCGCCGAGTCCTGACTGTCTGACGAGTGGCAGTTTTTATGATCAGCGGACGAACGGTTGGAATGGCTGTCTTGGTAAGGACTCAGTGATTCGCAAGTCCCATCCGAAATTTGACATTATTCAGTCACTTGTGCAGGGTGCAAATGCTGGGTGCAGATGTGAGAAGATGGCATTGTCTGGATGAACCGCAGCCATAAACATATGAGGCGTGTTTGCTTGATTGGAGAAAATTGCACAGGCACGTTTTCACCATGTCAGTATTCGAATAATATTCACATATATTAGTCTGCAAGGTGTGTGCGCCCCATAGACATAAATAGAACACCCGTTAGTAAAACAAGACCGCTGAGCTCTTATCATTTGACACATGATAAAGTGATGCCGGCATGGACCAGTGACATTCATGCTGCTGCACGGCAAGAACCCACTGGAGGCCCATTGTTTATACTGTACAGCACCCAATCTTCATCATATATCTATAGATATATACAGTACTAATAAGAGATTATTACTACATAGCTATATATACCTAATACCTTATTACGTGCACAAACTATCCATGCACCTTGTATATCAAATATCATAACATATTAACTATAACAGTAGCACCATTAAACATGATCGAAACTGAACTTTCAGAAATGCTCTATACATGTATTGGCTAATGACTGCAAATGGTCAAAATCTCATTAAGCCCTGTTGGACATTCTTATCTAAGGTCCATCTTCCAACACATTCCCCAGCTGCTCCATCGCAGCTATTTCCACCTGCAGATCAAGATCTCTCGAATGTTATCTGGCCAACTTGCCCAAGGACACGCCTCATGTAAAGAAATGTGCTCTCTCATTTAAGCTGTCAATTGTTTTAGTAGGAAACCTTTCACATGGTTTGTCAAACAAATGCATAGAATGCAATGAATGTTGCACTGTGTACAGAATGAGTTACATGATAGTGGTTCATACAACGAAGAAAAGGCAAACGATGACCAAAAAGGGGAGAGCCTCATTAAATGCAGATGACTTAATAAAGAAAAAAATCTTATTAATGAGCTGACATCTAGTAGAGTTTCATAAAAGAGTTACAAATATGCATACACGCACGCACACATTATTTATAAAACTGAATCCTACCCCTATAACATTTTATGTTGCACCCAATCAATGTAACTACTGGGAAACACTTAATGTACGCTCCCCCAAGAAAAACAAAGGTATCTGTAATATATTGATATTTCAGAACATTTTCGAAATTGTTACATTCATTCACATATACACTAACACAGCGCAAACATTTGCGACATAAATTACCCAAAAATAACGAGATGTTAGATCCTGTCTTCTGTCGATTCGTACAGCTGTAAGCCACACAGGAAATAACCATATTCGTTGTCCTACAACTTTCTCCAGCAAGCCTCCAAAATGTTTGTCTTGAAGAGTTTAACACTAATGCACTTATGAAAAACCCAACTGCCCACACTTATAACACAACTGCTGGGACCACCCTCACCCAAATTATGTATTAGTCTAGTGGCCATGCCCCATTAAGAACAAATGACAATGACAAATCTTCAAGTTAATTGGTTCCTGGTGTCATCGTCACTGGCTACTAGCCCGATAAGTTTATAATTCTCTGGTAGCCACCTCATCTTCATTGCTTTTGTTTGCCTTATATTGTACATGATGATGGTGAGGAGGAAATACATTAACTTACTTACTTACTCACTCACTCACTCACTCACTCACTCACTCACTCACTCACTCACTCACTCACTTACTTACATATGTTAGACAACTATTTGTAACGTGCTATGTTCACACTATAAACAGTACTACCCTATGTGTCATGCAGTGGATGCAACTGTTTCTGCCGTGCAATGAAATGCCGGCCAGTGGTCCACGCCCGCTTCACTGCAGTGAGCTGGCTCATCGCTCTTGTTTATAGGGGGGTGATTAATGATGTAACTCTATGGTGCGCCCAGTAATGTATCCAGCATTACTGGGATAATCTAGCCCTTTCTTGGAGGGTCGAAGAGCGGAAAATAGTAGCCTGCTGATGACCCATACAGACACAAGTCAACGCCACCTCCCCGTGGTGCAGGCTGGGCAACTGTTTCAGCGAGGACTCAGGCTGACGGGGCTCTGGCGGACTAGGAGAGGAGATGGGTGCCACCTAGTCTACAAACCCACTGAAATGCGCAAATGAGGAACACAGAAATTACACCGGATCGATCAAGGCCCGGGATAACATGGTATGGCACAGTGGGGAAAGAGAAAAACACCAACATGGTGTAGCCTTTATAGTAAGAAAGGAAATCACAGATTGCGTTATCGGCTGTATGCCAGTAAACAGCAGAATAATATCAATAAGAATTGCAGCGAAACCGATTAACATCACTTTTATACAAGTTTACGCCCCAACAACATCGCACAGCGATGAAGAAACTGAAATGTTCTATGAGACACTCGAACAGACAACCGCAAGAACACGGAAGAAGGATATAACCATAATCATCGGCGACTGGAACGCAAAGATAGGTGAAGATGCATAAGAAGGCTGGACAGGAACAGTCAGCAAATTCAGGTGTGGAAACACAAATGACAGGGGGCTATGAATCCTATGAAAACACACAACCAGATCGACTACACCTTGACACCTCAGCGATTCAAGTCTAGCATCAACAAGCCGAAAACAAGAACTTTTCCCGGCGCTGATGTAGGAAGTGACCATGATCTTGTCATGATGACAAAAAATCTGAGGTTGCAGAAGAGTCAGAAAAACAAGAACCCTCAGATAAGATTTGACATAGAGAAACTGCAAGATCCAAACATTGCAACGCATTTTAAAGCAACAATTGGAGGACGATTTGCACCGCTTAACTTCTTGGAGCCGAATATCAACAACCTTATCAACTCATTTGGCACAGCAATGCCCGACACCGATAAGGAAGTCCTAGGCAAACCAAGAATGAAGCGTCAGCCATGGGTATCTATTGATGTACCGAAGCTTTGCGACTAGAGACGAGAGCTGAAAAAGATAAGAACCACCAACGAAGAAGCGCACAAACAGTATCGAGAACTAAATGAAGACATCAGAAATAAATGAGAAAAGCAAAGAACGACTGGATAAACGAACATTGAAATAGAGACTGGGATGAAGGGAAACAACACCAGACAGGCTTATTCCATCTCGAAAGCCCTCACCAAAAAAGGTCAAGCTGATCGTCAAACATTGAAGACAAAAACGGCACCCTCCTTACCGAAAAACGGCAGTACTTGGGAGATGGACCGAGTACTGCGAAGAACTCTACAACTATGAACTGAACACAGATGACAACATCCTCAGAACACCGCCTCAAAATGAAAATGCTGATACGCCCATTCTTCGGGCAGAAGGAGAAGAGGCAATCCGAATGTTGAAGATACAAAAATCCCCCGGCGTAGACAATATACCAGATGAACTCATCAAACATGGTGGGGAGGCAATGATAGATGCATTCATGTTCATGTGCCAAAAGATTTGGGAAACCAACACTTGGCCAGAAGTTTGGACACAATAATAATGATATCAAAGAAAGGGAACTTATGCTGATGTAAGTGTTCAGTTTCCCTCTTCATGGGTTTCCAAGCATATTTCCATCAAATAACTCCTACCGATCGTACTGGCTGTCAGGCGCTGGGGGCCAGTATGGACTAATCAACGTGTCTTGTTTCTTTCAGACAACACAGCAGTTGTGACAGTGATCAACAGGCAAACTGCCAAAGATCCACAACTCATGTATTTGCTTCGGCAATCGATTGTTGCATGCTTGTTTTATAATATCTGTTTCCGCGCCAAGCACATCCCTGGTAAGACCAATGTTGTTGCCGATCTTATCTCGCGGTTGCAGATCGCACGCGCACGCACCATTCAGCACAGCCTAGACGACCAACCAACACCAGTCCCCATTCATTGGCTACCCTGGCACACAACGCCTTGAGTACCATGAATGCTGCCTTTGCCCCAAGCAGTGCCAGACGTTACGAGAATAATTGGACAAGGTTCTTAACATTTGTGCAGAAACTGGATAGGAAAAGGCGCTACATGCCTGCCTCCCCAAACACCGTAATCGCCTTTGTCCAACACCTTAAGAACGAAGAAAAAGCTCCCAATACGATTAGAGGAGTTTCCTGTCCGCCATCTCGGAACTTCACAAGGCGTGTCGCTACCCTGACCCTACAAATGACTATTTAGTTGCAAAAACAGTCAAGGGAGTAGCCCATGCATGTCCTCACGTAGACCAACGCCAGCCTTTGTCCACCCGAGATTTGTCCATCATCATTAAGTCAGTTCCTACGTCCCGATGCTCATCCTACACAGTAATCTTGCTCCGTGCTAGCCCACACAATCTTTCTGTGTCCCAATGTCGCATTAAACCCTCTAAACTACGTCTGGTTTCCTGTCATACAAGCACAGTGGTGGCCGCCCCTTCACCCTGGACGTTCTCCCCACAGGCAAAGCAGCTTGCCCTCACCGTAGGATGGTAGACTACATCAAACCCAGGGGACAGGATCAGGGCCCTCTTTTCCGCTATGCCAATAAACTTCCAGTACAGAAAACTGCTTTTGCAAAATATATTAAAGCAATCATCGCTAACACAGAATTAACAAGCAAGAAAATCTCGCCACACTGTTTCAGAATAGGAGCAGCTACATGAACAGCTAAGTCACGTTTCTCCTCTGAACAAATTAAAGTCATGGGGCGCTGGCATTCCAATTCCTACCAGAAATATGTCCGGGTTGCATCAATCTCTAGCAAACCATATGCGTAAAGTGTGTTTGTGTTTCATATCTACACCGATGAGCCTACACCAGCCCATGACTCACGTTCCTAGCTGCGATAACATCTCGCTCAGCCAACACTGCACTGGACAGTTCACACTTCATTGTCAAGTCCACTCTACACCGGCCCTTGACGCGCGTGCCTAGCCGTGACGACCCCTCGCCCAATAAAACCTACACCGAACACCGACGTATCTACACTGACGAGCAGTAACAATACAATAACAGTGAAGCAGACCGCCATCGTGAGAGTGAGCTACACCGTCAACAGAGGGATGGTCGTGAGGCGACTTCTCCCCTCTGTTGGTGGAAGCATGGTTGTGATGTCATTTGGCCCTCTGTTGGCAGAGGGATGGTCGTGAGGCGACTTACCCTTCTGTCTGTCAACAGTCATGTTGCGATACAACTCTACACGAACCCGGCCCGCTGTGTCAACCAGACTTCAGATATTTACGCAACACACACCAGTCTTTCTGGGTACGAGACAAATTTTGACATTAGCCATGGACAAATATACCTTTCATCATGTTGCGTGTGGTAGAAAATGGTCACAGCAAGTGCCAATATTTCACAATTGTGTATTGAACACAACTAAATAGTATCTAATGTGGCTCCGACCAAATGTTGCGCAGCCCTTTAGTGGGGGTTGGCCCACCACCTGCACACAGGTGGGGCCGGGGGGTTTATTCCCCCACTTGTGTGTATATCATTGTAAATACTCTAGCTAGCACTACATACATATAATTAAGTATGCTTGTCTGCACATAGGTATCTTTTTCCTCTTTGTATGCTGTCGCTTTGTATAAGAGCAGCAAGGGTTTTTGGTAAAGACTGTCTTCGGCAGTTGCTAGCTACAGTAGAAAATATCACTAATGTTAAATCTTATCTGGTATTGTTTATACTTGTTATACACACCAGCTTAATCAGTAATGTACCAGGCTGTGCACAGTATGTGGCAGACTTTGTCACTATTATTGTGTGCACAGCGGCAATCCTTGTTGGGTATGAATAAAATTGGATTGCCCGTTACCAACCTACCAAGTAGTTGGTGTATTTATACAAACAGAGAAAGGTCTGCATAAGCGTGTCCCCAGTTCATTGTAAACACAAATACACCGGGAGTCGACGGGGTATCGAGCTGCGAAAAACACACGATAAGTGTTTTTCGAATTTAAGAATTTATCTCTAGTATATCAATTCAAATCGGGTTTCGAATAATGCAACAAACCTCTAACGTACACGAACACATTTGCAGATTGTTGTAAATATAATGCTAATTGTTTCTGTCGTTTCAAAACAACACGACATTTGATCAGTGATCTTTCTCTTCTCCGTGCAGATGCACGTGCGTGGTTGCGGTGACGAACAAACAACGACAGTGCATAAGTCCTTTCCACAGTTGTTTAGATACATAAATGTTAAACCAGGATTCATTGGCGCCAGCATGTGAATTCACAGTTCCTTAAATACAGCTTTCGTCTAGAGCAAGTTAAAGTCAAAGCCACAATAGTTATGGTTAAATGCAACTGAGTACAACATCAAAATGTGGTTTCAAAGAAGTTGCCATTATAACGGTACCGCCGCAAAAATACTCACATATAACTAGCTGGCATCTCGATGTTTATCACCCCGGACAGACCCGACTTTATATTCATCAATTACATTGTTAAAATAAAATGATGACGCACACGCACGCACGCACACACGCACGCACACACTGGCCAGCCACATTGCCACGGAAAAGTTAACCAGTCACCGCGTTACTGTCCTCGGCTCTATTACCCGCACGTCAGATTAACTAAACCAATATACTTGTAGTTTAAGCATTGTAGTGCAAGTCAAAGCATGCATCCCATTGTATAGTAAAACGTTAATGAATTAATTGTCATGATTATGGAAGTACAAGGCGACGTTAAGAAAAGGTTGAGTTTCCTTAGGTTTTTGTTTAGTATAAGCAGAGTACTACCACTGTGACATTATTTTATATTTTGTTATGTTATGTTGAGGTATCGTTAAACTTCTACTTGCAATACAAACACACAAAAGCCGGACAAGGACAACGTTACTACCAACTCTACATTTGAATGTAGTATTCAATTAACTAAACAGGCATTGGTTAATGTAGTGACGATACATATGTGTTCGAAGTTGAAATGTTGTGTAGGCAATCGGTGGCACCGTTCTGTCCACTGAACTGAACCTTCGGTTGACGACCAGTAATTTCACCCGTGGGCATTAACCACTTACTGAGCTGCAATTGGGTTCGGACATTAAAACGTTGTGAATTGCACACTACACTCATAACGAGATCGCTCAAATTTTATGTTTTATTTATTATATTCAGCCAACTTACTACCCTGAAACTGCCAAATTCGTGAAATAGTATTTTAGTGAAAAATGTGTACACGTGCATTCACTAAATACGATTATACGCTCAACATGTCACACACAGCATGCGACATTATATGTGGCCTATGTCGTGCAGTATTGGATGCATAGCATTTTTCTAAATGTGCCCGTTTGTGTAACGTGGAACAAGCGTGGACGCATTCGGTTGAAGGCGATTGACGTGATTGCAGCTCTTCACGAAACAAAGAAACAGAATTAGCAGAACTTGAGCCGCGAGCCAATTGGCATTGTCGCACCGCTTAATTTGGTCTCATAAGCAGCGCAAAAACAAAACAAGTATTAGCGGACTGCGCGCTACACCGAACCATGGTGTGCAATCAGCAACTAGTCGCCGAGCAATTATAGTGTTTGTTTACACTTGCCCATATAAGTAGCATTCTAATTTAGGCGTCTCAGCATGTTTACGACTCCAATGACAACGCCGTCGGCATTGCGGGTATAAAAGACGGCTGACGTCTACCTCCCACAACACTCGCACTCAGCCGCTGGAACGACGTCGATCAGCCCGCAGAGCGCAGCATCGACATCTAGCGAAACATCGAATACAACACTCAGGTAGGTCGACCGATTTCATTCTGCCTACCTCACAGACATAGCGTTTCTTTAGCGAGTGTCGAAATTATACCTAAATATATCTTAGCATTGCACCATTTAAAGAAGTCCGTATGTACTGCTAAATAAATAAGCCGTATTTACATGATTTCAACATTTTAAGCGTTACTTCGAAGCATTGAGTAACTTGGCGATGACGCCGTTTAGCAAATGTCTGTGGACTAAACTGAGTTTGCGTATATATTGTCTAAATANCCTTGACGGACACGTTCTCCTGGCCGACGCCTCGTGTCTAGGTAAGCTTACCATAGGATAAGAGTGCACACGTATTATCGCACACAGCCGAACACACACAGATCACCTGTAACTTCACAGTAATGCTTCTTTCTAGGACGGCTGTTGCGGTGCACATTAGTGAGCGTCATGTGAAAGTTTCGTTTTCAATGCATTCATCGAAGTACAGGTGTAGTGCTTTCAAAAGGAAGCAATGCAATCTTCCACGTCTACATGCTCAGTGCACGTTTTATTATATTACCGTCCGAGTCACGTCGACTACACATAGCTCGAAAAAAAAACAGATCAGCGTAAGGCTTTGACACGTTAACAAAATAACCGTACACCACACTGTGTGAAGACGCTGATGTTGCTATGGGGCACGATAGCATACCGGTTAGAACGCCGGACTTAATCGAGAGAACCCGGTTTCAAATCCCACTGCGGTCGCTTCGAACCTTTGGCAAGTTTGATCACCCCACGTTGCAAAAATTCACTCAGCTGTATAAATAAGTACCTGGCAATACGGACAGTGGTGGATAAATGAACGAATAGTCGTGGCTGAATGCTTCTCAGAGAAGTTGAAACGGCCTTGGAATGAACAGGTCTGCCAGGGGGTAAAGTGTAAAGCGCTTTGAGCAGTCGTAAGTATTGGATTCTGTCCTATATAAGAACTTACTTTTACCTTTTTTTTTTACCTTTTTGCTGAACATCTAATCTGGCTAGATATGTTCACATACGTAAGTACATGTGTTTTCAGCATGCGGAGCCAGCAACTGTAAAGTGTGCACACATGATGCAAATGCGGTACCCGTGACGACCTGCTCCACTTGCAATTTAGTGTATGCGTTGAAGACAAGCGACAAGTCATGCATGGGTGCGTGCATTCCATTAATTTCTGTCTCAGATAATCCCACAAAGTTTGTCGTCGGTTCTTCCTGTGTACCTATATGTATGTCTTATGTCTATATGTATGTCTTATGTCTATATGTATGTCTTAATATATATATATATATATATATATATA
>SDWI01002876.1:1730-12893 GCA_009193005.1 Lamellibrachia luymesi
TTTTTAAATAATGGTATGATGTTTGCTTCTTTCCATTCAAACGGAACAACTCCCTCTTTTAATGACAAGTTGAATACTCTTGCAAGTGGTATACTGATTTGTTCTACTGTTTCCATTAGTAATTTTGGAGGAATCCCATCCACTCCCGGTGATTTGTTATCTTTCATTGCCTTTATTTTCTTAGCTACCAATTCTGGAGTTACAACTAACGGACCTAAATAGTCAGATTTAGCGTTGAAACCCAACGTCGATGCAACTTAGAAACTCGACGTCGATACAACTTTCAAATCCGACTAGTTTTCAACATTGGTACAACGTGGAAACCCAACGTCGATACATCGTTGAAACCTGACATAGATACAACTTTCAAATCCAACTAGTTTCCGACATTGCTACAACGTGGTACCTGACGTTGATACAACGTATTTTCAACGTCATTTTGCCTGCTGGGCATTACTACACACTCATGAAGGTTCAGTGATTGCCGCGACGTAGTTTTTATATATCTACAAAGTGTATGTTATCTATAATTTAAGAAGTATTATATATAGCCTTTGGACAGACGTCAGCCATCCGTGACGCCTACACATTTTGTGGACCAGAAGTCTTCGTAGGCTTAACAAGGCAAGTGACCTAATTCGGTTGATCGCTCTTTGTTTCGCGATGCGTCTACTGAATATTATTCGGACTTTGCGCCCAGCCTCCACGGGTGTCACTCCGCGATTACCAGATACATTACATGCATTGATCAGACGCTTGGGACTATCCGTAACGCTCCCAACATCACGTGACAAACGAGGGGGCCTTCGCAAACAATGTGTGATTCAAATACGCATTACACACCGCTTCGATGTGTTTCCGCGGGCTGTAAAAGCTGCCAGTGCAAATTAATCTGCGTGTCATTCCATTGACAATATGTTGTTTTAATGCTCGTTCAGTTAAGAACAAAGCTCTGTCGGTGGCAGATTTTGTTATTTCCCGGGACATCGATGTGCTAGCCTTATCTGAGACATGGCGTGTCATCTGGTTACACAATACAACACATCTCTCGACCCAGTGAGAAGCGTCGCTGAGGCGTGGCCGTACTCTATAAATGCGGATTGACCATTAAGACCTTGGATTCTACACGGAATGGCATGTTCACACATTTCGAACATAATATTATGGACTATGCGGTTATTTCCAATGATGTGAATGTAAGATTGTGCATCGTGTACCGTCCGCCTCCCTCTAAGCGTAACGGCTTTAAGAACAGTGTGTTTTTCGACGAGTGGAGTTTGAACTTGGACCGCCTTGATGTTATAACTAACGATGTAATCATAACAGGTGACCTCAACTTCCACCTCGACAACGTTAACGATGCAGATGCGATGCGCTTCAATGGCACGTTGGAAGCTCACGGATTGGTACAACACGTGGTGGGATCCACACACAAGAAGGACCATACTTTGGACGTTGTCATCACACGGGACATTAGTTCCTTGTTGATTGGGATGCCAACAGTTTCTGAGCCATGTCTTGGAGACACAAAGGGTAACCCTTCCGGCGACCATCTGGCCTGTGTGTTTTAGAATTAACTTAACGAAGCCAGACAGCGTTCGCCAGCCGGACACTTTCAGGAAGCTTCGGGACATTTGTATTCCCGAATTTATCAAGGATTTATCGCCAATTTTGAACGACACTGATAGGCCGCTAAATGAACTTGTACACGCCTATACTACGGGAATCGAAGCGGTTATCGACCAACACGCTTCCGCCCAAAGAAAGTAGATAACACTGAGACCAAACGCGCAATGGTATTCAGACGAACTGAGACACGCCAAACACGCGCACAGGCGAGCAGAGAAGGTATGGCGGCGAACCAAACTTACCGTTCATCGACAGCTGTTCAGGGTGCAATGCAACGCAGTCAACAAACTGATGATCAGTGCCAAGAAAACATTCTTTTCTGCAAAAATCAGAGAATGCGGCAAAGATCAGAAACAATTGTTCAAATTATCGAGTCATTTGAGGGGTAACATTGGAACATGTAATCTTACCAATCCATGAATCGGCCGATCAGTTAGCGACTATTTTCGGTGACTTCTACATTGACAAAGTCGCTACCATCCGACGAAACATCAACATCGGCAACCCAAGTGACACAGCACTGGACGATGACGTCATCTTTGAAGGAATCCCGCTTCAAAGGTTTCTGCCAGCCACCCATGACGAGGTGAAGCGAATAATCACAAATTCGCCCAACAAGTCATGTGACTTAGACCCGATCCCTACGTGGCTTCTGGGGCAGTGTCTGGATCATTTCGTGCCGTTGCTTACAGCCATTATCAATAAATCGTTGGCAACGTCAGTGGTACCCGCATGTTTCAAACGTGCAGTTGTGAGACCATTGCTTAAAAGGCCGGGCCTCGATAAGGAACTTCTGAATAATTATCGGCCTGTGTCAAACCTTCCATTTGTGTCAAAACTTCTGGAGAAAGTAGTTGAACACCGTCTAAAAGATCACCTGGACATCAACAATCTACACGATTTTCACCAATCGGCGTACCGAAATAATTAATCAATCGAGACAGCTCTTGTGAAAATCCAGAACGACATCGCAGAAGCTCTTGATCAAAAACGTGTAGTTGTCTTGGTCATGCTTGATCTGTCAAGTGCATTTGATGTCTTCAACACTCATTTGGTGTGACTGCAGAAGCCCTGGATTGGATGCGATCCTACATTAGCGGCAGAACGCAATGTGTCTCTGTCGGCCCCGCAACTTCGTTTAACGCACAGAAACATAATCTTCGCTACCACAGTTATGCAGATGATGGCAAAGTCAAGCAATGCGGCCATCTCGCCTGGACTATGGAAACGCGCTACTGCAAGGTGCTAATTGAACGATTGCAGCGTATACAGAACTGCGCTGCTCGCCTAATCACCAGGTCACGCAAGAGCGAACACATAACACCTGTGTTACGTGAACTACATTGGCTTCCGGTGAAATACCGGCTCCGCTTTAAGGTTAACACCTATAAAGTGCTCAACACGTATAAAGTGCTCAACGGATTGGCACCGGCATACATGAGTGACATTGTGCAGAAACATCAACCAACGCGTAGTTTAAGATCAACGGACTGCAACTTATGGCGAACGTTGTTTCAGCCGACATGCGGCCATATTGTGGAACGACTTGCCTGAGAACATTAAACAACTGAACACTCTCAGCTCTTTCAAAAAACACTTAAAACACATCTCTTTAAACTGGCATACGACTGACGTTATTGAGTCACTGTCTCGTTTTAATGACATTGCTATATACCAATGACTTATCCGTAATGTTTTATTCGTGTGTGTACTATAAGTGTAATATCTGTGTTTATTTATTTGTTATGTTTAAATAAGCTCCTTTACACTATCTACTTTTAAAATAATCTACATTTTATGGTTTATTTAATTTATGTAGTTTCATGTAAATTGTGTATTTTATGTATTTTATAGTTTTATTTAATTTATGCAGTTTTATGTAAAGCGCCTGAGAACATTTTATCTTAATTGGATTCGGGCGCTATATAAATTACGATATAATAAAAATAATAGTATGTTGACGCCTGCCACGTTGCTAAATACAACAAGACAAGCGAAAGAGAGCAGACACGCATTAACATTGGCTTGAGTTGCGTTATGTTATGGTTGTTTTGTGAACTAGCATACATGACATGACACCTTAAACCAGGTACTCTAACGGTCATGCGACATATATCATGTTGTTATCTGCACAAATATTACATTATGCCGAAATTCTAATTGATTAAACAATTATGGTCGGCTATTATATTACTTTGTTCTGTTGTCTTATCGTGTCGTTTGTCTATTATTTACAATAATCTCTCATTCATTTTCAACGGCTTCGGTATACAAAGTAGTTTATCCTTTACTGTAATGTTGTCTATATTGAACTTCAATTAAAATGAAACATTCGTTAATTCCAACACTTTCTATTCACGTTCACTTGTTGTGCTGTCTCTTATTCCTCATCCAAGTCCAATGTCTAAGTAGCTGTAAAGAAACAAACTGTAGTTCTGCTAATGGCCAGATACCCATCATTTGCTAGGCAGAGTACAAAGGTCGTTATGACGAAGAGACCCGCGAATATTTTCTGGTTTCTGTAAAACAGATCAAGGATGAATTTCAACAAACACACGTCGGTTTATGGGACGACCGCTTTGCAGCTGTATTTTCAAAACGGCATAACGGCAGTATTTGTTTGCCTTGTCCTTCCATTTTAGCGAAGTTGTGTACTCACAACCTAAATGTAATTTAAACAGATTATAGGAAAGACACACCAGTGTAAGTTCTTACATTACTTACTTGGTAAAGTTGGTGTTCCATACCAATGGCGCTTAGCGTGTCGTCCCCGAAGTACGTAAGAAGCTGGTAAGTTCCATTTCATCTAATGCTTACGACGAGCTACGTTACAGTCGCTGCCGAGAAGATCGTTTGTCTGAAACGTGTCGACAAGGCTGGACGTTTGACGATTTACGTTATTGTATTACGTTATTTGTATTACGTTATTGTAGGTTGGGCAAACGTAAAGAGGAGATGGAAAAGCTTCTTACGCACTTCGTGTACGTACGTCATTGCTTACGCACGCACATACGTACGCATGCATGTATGCATGCATGTATGTGTATGTATGCATGGATGTATGCCAGTATGTATGTATGTATGTATGTATGTATGTATGTATGTATGTATGTATGTATGTATGTATGTATGTAAGCATGTATGCGTGTATGCGTGTATGTATGCGTGTATGTATGCGTATGTATGGAAGAGCATAAGCATCTGGTATATGTCTTTTGGGTTCATACTTTTATGGGCTGTAATTTTCCTAAAAGTATTTTACATGATCTTAATGCGTAGTTTATAATTATATAAATAGTGTGTGGCTCGTATGAAAGACAGTAGGTTCTGCCAATGACATTCAGCAGCTGTCGATTGTCACGTGAGTACACGTGATCCAGTTTAATTGCAGATAGCACCAATCTGTTAATTCATTTGACATGTATATTAAAAACTGGTCTTGTGTTTGATAGGTGTACTGAGATGTTTTATCTTGAAAGTATATTACAAATTTACGCCGCAGTTACTTTCTGTGCAATCGACATTTGTAACATACATAATTTGTAACAAACATGTCATTTGCATGTTGTGAGAAATTCTTAAACTGTTGTTATATAATAATGTAATCGCGTTGCCTTTCAGACCATTTGTTTAAATTAAATCGGGTGTATATTGTAGGATACTACGAATTAAACAAAGTAGTTGTAGAGGATGTGCTGCTTAAATTAAATGTTCTCGGAAAGACAGTTACCCGAACATAAATACATAATTATTGTCTGCCTGGCAATATCGTCGTCGTCAGTACGATTATCAACCAATCAACAAGTTTAGGCCAAAGGGGGACCACGGCCCACTGCCCCCCCCCCCTCCACGACATAAATACGCCACTGTTGCGCGTAGATTACGGAACAAGAGGGGAAGTGTGTGTTAACTCCATTTTTATCAACTGACAAAACGGAGAGTACCAACAAAGTGTCAAACATATTGGAATTATCTAGTACAAAACATTATTTCGTAAAATTAGCCACAACGTGCATTTGGAGATAACATACCGTTTAAAAGATTTAACAAGATTGCCATCCTAGGAAAAAAACCCAGATAGCAAGAGTCTTGCTAAAAAAAAACAGATAGCAAGAGTCCAATAATTTTCCATCTATGTGTAACTCACCCTCCTGAAATATTTGTCAGTTTCGTTTTAAACATATTCACGCTGCTAGCAGTTACACAATCTGTAGATAATCTGTTCCATTCAGTTATTGTCCTCTTAGAGAATGCGTACTTTCTGATATCCAATCTACGCTGATCCTTCACTAATGTTACGTCGTGTCCTCTAGTTCTATTATCTTTCTTAATTTAGAAACAAATATTTCAATCAATATTTTCAAATCCATTCAATATCGTAAGATCTTCAATTTGATCTGCTCTTAAACGCCTTGTCTCTCATACTTTTTTAGGCGTTCTTCATAAGTAAAGTCTCTCAGTTCTGGAATAACTTTAGTTGCCTATATCTGTTTGTATGCACTTACATTAAAAAAAAATTAATAACATATGCCATTTTTCAAAACATATCACTAATTTGTCTAGATCTTTTTGTAAACCATCATTTTTAACCTTTCCAAACACTCTTGTATCATCCGCAAATGTCAGCACCTTGCATGATATATTATTGTACCCCACTCAAATCCGATTTCCAGTCTGAAGCCTTCCCATCTACTACAGTACGTTGTCTTCTGTCAGTCAGCCATCTTTCAATCCAGCCGATTATGCCATCCCCCATACCATTGGTTTTTATTTAAGTATTAGTGGCACTTTGTCGAAAGGTTTCAGACAATCTAAGTATATAACATCTACCGGTGATCCCTCGTCTATCCACTTAGTGATTCCTTCTAAAAAAACACAACCTATTTGTTAAACATGGCATCGCTTTTCGGAACCCATGTTTATACGGATTTAATCATTTATGCCTAACAATGAAGTCCCCATATGGTCTTTAATTAATAGTTCTAAACATTTACAAATCACTGATGTTAAACATACTAACTCGCACCTTCCGATCGATCATTAATGTGAGCCCATTTTCGCGCGTGCGTCGCGTTTGTCAGCCCACACATTGAGGCACTCGATCGACAACCACAAAACTTTTGTTACTATAGCAAACTATTAATATCCAAGGAATATACACGATCGACAAAAGTGCTCGTGACCGTTGTTGATAGCGCAATCCACTCGCCAAATCGCTGTCACGCTGGAGTCCACACTGAGGCTACGTTACAAAGTCACTTGTAGCGCATTGGTATCTCGTTTCGGCTATACTGGGTGGAGTACCGGGGGAGGGGCAATGTTTCATCCATTATTAAGTGGTGTAGAGCTGTGAATTACCTTTGACAAATGATAAATTATTCAACTGCCTTGTACATCGTCCACCAGCTAACAACAGCTATCAGATTTCGAATTATTACATACTGCAAAGTTGCACAGTGCAAATACTTAAGACGTGGCATGGTTAAGCTAACGGAACGATCCGAACAGCAAATTGTGCGTTTCCGTATAAATACACGAGTTAGATTTTAACGTCCATAGCAAAATGCATCTGATCTAAACTAAGGACCGCGTGGAAAATTACTTCGTAACGTGACGCCAAAAATACATTCTTTTAAACACTCAGATTGCGAGTGTAATATTATGTTGTGTATAAACTCGTATAAACACAGAATAACCGAGGGCCGGGTTTGTGTGTAAAAGCTGACCGATACAATCATTCTTACAGTAATCTATACACAAAATAACACGTCGGTATATATTTACATCTGCCCGATGCAGATGTAATCTGACCAATGTCGTTGCATCTAGTGCCGGAATAACCATGGTTCAGATACCAGGTCCCCCACGAAATACCCTCCCCCACAAATTCAATCTGAGTAGCCGCTTGAAGTCTCTCTTCGCTTTAGTTGAATTGGGCTGCTTGTCTGTTCAATGTTTTTGCAATAGTCGTGTATGTGACACGGAGAAAGGTCTTTGTTCAAGTTAATACTGATCAAGATGAGCCAGAACTGACTAGTTCATCTGACTATGCGCAGGCGCGATAGAGCCCGGTTTTGAATCATCTTGCTGCTGTTTCGAAGCTTTGGCAATTTCGTTCATCCCACGTTGCCACAGTTCACTCAGCTATATAAATGAGTATCTGGCTACAATCAGAGGTGGATATTTGAATTGCAGCGTGGCTGAATGTTTCCCAGAGAAGTTGAAATGTCATTGGAATGAACAGGTCTGCCAGGGTGAAGTGTAAAGCGCCTTGAACAGTCCCAAGGACCGGATACTGCGCTATATAAGAACGTGTCTTTAGAACGTAACTTTTTGCTCGGTACGTAATGGGACATTATGCGTCGGATTAATCTTGACAAGATTTTGTCGAACTCCAAGTGCTGACAACACGCGCAACCAGTTAATTATTGTTTGAGAAAGTTTCAAAGATGAAAAATCAAATTTGCCTATTCACATGATCACATCTCTACAACCGTTGGCAACAAATTTGGTTGAAAATATGTTCTTGTATAATCATCTAGTATGTCATTGTATGCTGTAATTCTTGCTTGTCATCATACGTTATATTGTCTTGTTTTTCATCACACGTTGTATTTTCTTGTATGTATGTTTATATGCCATCGTCAACAGCATTATGAAACTGCTTCTACTCAAACATAGTTCAATAAACGTTAAGGTGTGGGGTTACCTGGTGCAAAAGTTTTCTGAAAGACCGGGAACGAGAAAGACCGATATCGAGATGCATAGTAGTGACGATAGCGGTAACCCCATACCTCGTAGTCAATGCCACGCGTCTCTATCTCGGTCTTTCTCGATCTCGGTCTTTCTCGATCTCGGTCTTTCTCGATCTCGGTCTTTCTCGGTCTCGGTCATTCTCGGTCTCGGTCTTTCTCGATCTCGGTCTTTCTCGATCTCGATCTTTCTCGATCTCGGTCTTTCACAAAATGTTTGTTCCAGGTCCCCACATTGTTAATCCGACACTGGTTGCATCGGTTGTATCGGCTTTGGATTCGGCTCAGGAACTGTCATCAATTAGCAAGGAGAGTAGGAAATGTTGAGTTTATGTTAGCGATGTTCGGTGCTGTCGGACGAACCAGATCCTATTGATATTTACACACATAAACAATATTTATAGCATATGTATAAGTAAGGGAACCATCGAAGCAATGCCTTGCCATTCCTTTTAGCGAAAGTGCGTACTCACAACCTTAGCGTAGCTTAAGCTGATTAGGTAAGAAATATTAGTGCATGTTCGTACAACACCTACTTGGTGAATTTGACCTCCCGTACCGACACACATACGACGGACGTAAGACGACTTGCGATTTATCACTTCACAGACAGGCATATGTTACATGATATCGTAGGATGGTGAAGATTTTGAACGTCACGTTTATATAATAAACACTAGTGGTAATTATTTGCGTATGTGCAAAGTCTCGCTGGAACAAGATTTATTAGGTGATCATTCCGTGCTGTGTTAATTCCATGTGCGAACATATCACATAAATCGGAAATATGAACTACGTAAAATTATTGGCGATTATATAATGGAAAACTTCAGACGTCCATTATAAGTGACCTCGTTAATAAACACATAAGCTCAATATACATATTATGGACATTTCCCGAGTTCTTTACATTGGCACCGACTTTTTCTGGTTTGATTCACACTAACCTATCTAGCTACCCTATTTGGAAATGAAATGAAAACAATTCCAAAGGTCGTCGTTGTTTAGAGACCGGTGTCACATATAATAAGTACCCCCCATATGATACCTTCCCCTCGGTCATCATTATCTAGGTAATTATGATGACCCCCGCTATACAAATATTACCCCCTTGGATATCATAAATAGCCGAAGCAACTATGGCTAAAATGTGCAATGCCTAAAAAAAGTATTATAGTTATTTTTCGTGTGCCTTGTCTGGCGACGTTGGCGATCACCAAACGATTGTGTAATTAGCTTTTGATACTACTAAATGGCTGATGCTATTCGGGTACACATTTTTCCTAGGTACCCAGCAACGTATACAAAATAACGAACGCATATGAGGGTTAAAGCACCCGATCCACAAGCACAAAACGTACTATGGTTACGCCACAAAACTTAATATCCTGGGTATATACGATCGACAAAAGTGATCATCAATGTTGATGACAGCGTAAAGACACTCTAGTCTGTACGACAATGTGACAAGTGAGTGATAGACGACTCGGGTTTCAAACGGCCCATTCTACATCGGCACGACGCCCGACAAACGACTCTCCTACCGCGAGCACCTGTGTGGGATGCGTTACAAGGTCGCAGCACTGCATTGATAGTCGTGTAGGTGGGCACTGTTTGACCCATAATTAAGTGTCGACCTTACATAGTTCACACATAATGATGTATGGTGCGATAGTGTCGGCAAACGAAGTGTTTATAGGCCGCATAGCCACACAATACAAATGTTGAAAATGACACTCATGTAATAAGCAAATAAGATGAATGAGAAATGTATTTACATTCATTTCTACGCTCTCAGTGGCGTATTTAGGATCTCGGGAAAGGTGGGCTGGGGGGATGTCAAACTTAGTCCGCCATTAGTTTGCTATGCTATGCTACTATTCGTACTTGTACTTCGTGCTATGCAGTCTCTAATCGGCTTAAAAAGTCGTCAACAAAACTGTATGAAACAAGTAAATCGGTGGATTATTACTGCATTACAAATTATGCAAACTTACGTTAATATATAAGTGTTACTATTTATTAACTTCGATTGCAATTAAAATTAGTACATGGTAAAACGTATATATGTCGAGATGTATTGAACGATTCAGCTGTTTCGTTTTCGTTAATCAACGTTAAGCATTCGTGTCAGTTTGCCCCGACTAACTGATGTTTGCGTATGTTTTAATATATGCGTAATCCACTAGAAGGCGCCATGTGCGAGTTATGAATTCGTTGTTGTTGCAGGTCAGTTAATATCAAGCATATACTCAAAGTTAGATGGAGATACAACAGCTGTTTATTTTGATGATAGTGGCTTATGTTTTGTTCTACGACTAGCTGGCTTCGGATCAAGCTTACTCTTTATGTACCTGGTATCATCCTGCACTAGTAGTCTAGACGGAGTGAATTGTACCACGTACACTAGACAAGGCATCCTGGTTATCCTATCATATGCACCGAAACGCCACGGTGGGGCTCTGGGATTGCATCATGAGTGATGCAACATTGTCTTGGTGAGCGGTCAACCGGTCGGCCACTCCACGTGACACAGGCGAGCCAGAAGTAAGCTGCTGATCTGGGAGTGATCAAGTGTGTCTACCAGAAATACACCAACTTAGGTGACAATGCGGGCTGCGGTCATCAATGCATGCGACCAAGTCGGGCGTGTTTCTGTTTGCCGCATGGCTACCTCTATTTTGTAAACATGTTGACATTCGCCAGCTCGCACTTTAATTGCTCTTCCACAACTCCCAAATGCTGCAATCAGACGAAACTGCATGTACAGGTTCGTTAACAA
>SDWI01002879.1:5239-20637 GCA_009193005.1 Lamellibrachia luymesi
TGCCACCCCTGCTGTCACTGCCACCCCTGCTGTCACTGCCACCCTTGCTGTCACTGCCACCCTTGCTGTCACTGCCACCCCTGCTGTCATTGCCACCCTTGCTGTCATTGCCACCCTTGCTGTCATTGCCACCATTTATGTCATTGCCACCCTTGCTGTCATTGCCACCCCTGCTGTCATTGCCACCCTTGCTGTCATTTCCACCCTTCCTGTCATTGCCACCCTTGCTGTCATTGCCACCCTAAAGCCCGCCATACACACACCAATTCTTCAGTTGGCGACTCCTTTTTTCAGTTGGCAATTCAAATGTAATCGATATGTGTATGTTCTCCATCAACAGTTGGCACCACTTTTTATGGACATCTGGCATCAACAAAATGGGTCGGCCGATGGATAGTTTCCAACTATTTGTCGGCAGACAAATTGTTGGCGACTAAAAGTCAGAATGTGTATGACGGGCTTTATGCTTAGACCAGTTGCATCCACTGTTAAGTGGTTGGGCCCTTCAACAAGTATTACAGTTCGGGATGCGATGACGGCTGAATCTCCGACATCAGAGAGAGGACAATGACCACCCGGACATCCCATGAATTGCAGGAAGCCATCACCATGGGACATCGCCACTGGAATGGAAAATTTTCCCTGACCACTGGCCATCTGATCGACCATATCCGGACACACCGAATGATGCAGTCCCGTTGATGTCCATCGCTTCTGTCGCCCATGCAGTGTCTGTCACACACGACGTGTCTCTTTCTGCCATCCACCAGTCCGTCGCATCAGGCGTCGACATTAGTGTCCATCCACATCGACTATTGTCACCTCTATTCCAGGAAGTCCTACTGCGTCTGCGTCCACTTGTGGCACTGCTACACCAGAACATGTGATGTATATTTCAAGAAAGGGGATCGCGATCGAATACTAACTGATACTCCTGATCAAGACATGCAGAACGGGGGGGGGGTATGAGTAATATTTTTACTTATTTCACAGTCAGTTTACCTTTTTCTTCTCTTGACGTTTCGATTGCTATCAGCAATCTTCTTCAGACGACTACCGCTAGATGGCGACACGGTAGTCATTCTACGCAGACGTCACTGGTGTGTGCCCCCCGTGGCCCTTCAGGAGATCATCGTAGATGTGTGAGAGTCGGTATCGGCCGTCATATCGATTCATGCTCTCTTTGGTTTTCCTTATCGCTTCTTTGATGCCTCTTGTTCCCTCTCTGTCTATAAAGTTGGCCCTCTCCCAGTCTACTATGTGATTCTGTTGAGTCATGTGATCTGTGATCGCTGATTTATGCATCTCTTTTTCCGATGTTTTTCTGTTGCATGGGGTGTAGTGTCTGCTAGTCGATGCTTTCTCAGTGTCTTCTTTGTGTTCTTTGATGCGGGTTCCTAGATACCATTTTGGACACTTTACTGGTGAGGAAGGAATCGGGAGAGGTGAAATTATACTAATCTTCCGAAAGAATATCCATGCAATACCAATACCTAAACCTTTCCTCACACCATCCATTACACCAGAAGATGGTGGTGATCAGTACGTTACTAGACAGATGCGAAACACTTGTGGTAGAAGAGAAAGATAAACGGAAAGAAAGAGAACACATCAAGGAAGCTCTAACGAGATGCGGGTATCCACAATGGACCATATCAACAGCACAGAGAAATATGAAAACAAAGAAGAAAGATAACATTGGACAGTGGAAAAAGACAAGAGCAAAGGCATGGTGGTACTTCCATATGTCCAACAACATCAAGCCCGCTGGCCGGGCCGGGCCTCTACAAAATTTCGCGGGCCGGGCCTGGGCCTACATATTGCGGGCCCGGTCCGGGCCTGGGCTGAAAAAAAATATTAAACACATCGGGCTTGGGCCGGGCCTGGGTCTAGTGTGAGCGGGCCGGGCCAGGCCGGGCTGGGCCTGGGTCTAATAAAAATATTAATACAAAACCCAGATTTGTTATTTTAATATTAATAAAAACTGATTATAAATTGTATTTCCGGTTAATGAATGTTTAATATTAAAATTATTTCTTTAATATTACATAGTTGCAAATTGAGACCTTGCATGGAATTATGAATGACACTAGTGCTTTATATATTGGAATGTAGTTTAACCTCTTTTCAACAATGGGACTTCCAATGGTATCATTTTAATAATGTGCATTCTTTTAATAGANGTGTGTGTGTGCGTGTGCACACATGCTAAAGTGCTGTAAGAGAAAGTAATAAAATATTTGGAAGAAAAAAGATGATAGTGTGCGTGTAGAACTGCAAATTGAGGAGAGGAAAAGATGAAAACTGCATATCAATTAATGTTGCAAGCTGGAGATCTTCTGTCTGAAAATGTCCAAACTTGGCGCTGTAGCTGCGTTATATAAAATTATTAATTGTATTTCCAGTTAATGAATGTTTAAACTTATTTCTTTAGTATTACATAGTTGCAAATTGAGACGTTGCATGGAATTATGAATTTATATATTGGAATGCAGTTTAACCTATTTTCAACAATGGGACTTCCAATGGTATAATTTTAATAATGTGCATTCTTTTAATAGAGACATTTCATATAATAGCAATGCATAGCATTGCATACACAGCACACACATTACACAGTACATATTAATACTACATAGTACATACAGAATATAAATGTTACAGATGCATATTTTTGGCTTGAATATAGCCTTTTGCATATATATAATGGCCCCATACCAGGCCACTTAAGTTCATTTGGCTGGAAGCAGCCAGCCCAAAATGTTTACTTTAAACATATTTGCAGAGGCAATCAAGCCATGATTAACCATCAACTTATCACCCTTTGACCCTACAGACAAAATGTCATACAGATTATTTGAAAAACCAGACCATACATAAATTCACGTTTAAACCTATAAGTGAAGATACTACAATTAATATAATTCACCGTATGCATCCTAAATCTAGTAGTGGCAAAGACGGCATATCAACTATATTATTAAAAACAATAAAACATAAAATTTGTAAACCTGTCACCATTCAATCAATCTTTGTCAACAGGTATATTTCCTGACAAACTAAAGGTTGCTAAAGTAATACCACTATTCAAAAAAGGTGATAATACCATTTTTAATAATTACCGTCCATTCTCAATCTTACCAGCATTTTCTAAAATATTTGAGAGTCATATTTGACCAACTACACGAATACTTCCACACTAGAGAGCTGGTCTACAGTAGTCAATATGGCTTCAGATACAAACATTCAACCGAACTTGCGACCCTTGAAATAATAGACAGAATTATTCAGGAAATGGACAAATCTCTAACACGCACGCACGCACGCACGCACGCACGCACGCACGCACGCACGCACGCACGCACGCACGCACGCACGCACGCACGCACAATTAAATCGGCTGATCTGATATGACGCTTGAATAACTTCGAAAGCGATTGATTATGCGTTGCCATAGAGACGCATATGTTTCGGAACACAGTAAAACAATCGCGAATCTTTTCAGTACTTAATTGTTCATTTTATTCAAACTATGAATTTAGAAATATCAAAGCAAGTAATCTTAACTTGTCCTACAATATGATGCACATCTCTGAAGTTTCAAAAGAAACACAAACAACATTTTATTGGATGGAACGTATCGGCCATTAGCAATACGACATTCCGTGTTCCGTTTATTCAACGCCTATCATACACATTTTATTGGATGGAACGTATCGGCCATTAGCAATACGACATTCCGTGTTCCGTTTATTCAACGCCTATCATACACATTTTATTGGATGGAACGTATCGGCCATTAGCAATACGACATTCCGTGTTCCGTTTATTCAACGCCTATCATACACATTTTATTGGATGGAACGTATCGGTCATTAGCAATACGACATTCCGTGTTCCGTTTATTCAACGCCTATCATACACATCTAATTCTAATATACTCTTTGTTCCCAGTGTTAAGACACATGTTGGAAATAGAGCTTTTTCAGTTGCTGCACCGACTCTGTGGAACTCACTCCCTGTTAGTGTTACGCCTGTAGGAAATATAACAACATTTCCACGTAAACTAAAACTCAAATGTCTAAACTATCCTCCATAGCTTCCCGGCGTATCGATCAAACTGTTTACAACTGGAACTGCTTATTGATTATGAACTGCTTAACCCCTTTTGTTTTGGTGCGCTGCCGAGCTTGGGTCTCCCGATGATTTTAACGCAGTATTTTATATATTATTATTATTAAATTGTGGTCTTCCAACCAATTAATGTCGACTGTAGCTCATTATGTGTGTCATGTTTTCGTAAAGCGACTCTGTAACAACGTGCCAATATACACCTAGCTCCTGTCTTCCCTACCTTACGTAGTATCGTTGCAATAATGCAGACTTTTCAAGTTGGCATAACCAACTAGCGAAAAGGCAAACGGAATTTTCAAGGAGGTTTAACGAATACATTTTCGTTGGTGGTCCCATACTGAGTATATCTTACTCGAATTACTCGCGAGCTCTCATTTGTTTCTACATTTGGCCCACCCTCAAAAGCGTGAATATTTGGAAGTGAATCGATGTTCCACTTTTTGACTAAGTTTGCCTCCTTCCCACTTTAGTCTTCCCCGGCCTCCCCCTGTGCGAGATCCCAGACCCGCCACTGCGCGCACGTGTTTCACACGAACTGGGCGAACCGAATATCGGAACACGTTGAAGTTTTCCTATCATTTTGCAGTCGCATAACATGTTGTCCTCTTTGTACTCTTCAGGTTTTCTATTTACGAGGTGCTTGACACTACTGGGGCCTGATGACCCCAAATGATGTCAAAGAACTTGATCGGGGTCCGGCGAAGGAGGGGAACAATCGTTTAGGTTTTTTATGCACTTTCTTTTGGACATTTTTCATATGATCTACCATGAACAATTAATGACTCGTGTGGAGGTGCAATGTCTTGTTTGAAAGAGAGGTTTGTCCACGCGATTCTCTTTTTCCTGTTGTTTAATGATTGATCAGACTTTTGGAGTTAACTACTTGACACTGGAGTTCGTGTTTGTATTACGGTGACCTTCAGCGTCCTACATGAAAGTTTAGTTTAGTCCTTTACTGCTGAATGAAAGTCATGCTGACCTCTGGCTATCCTTTTGGTAGGTCGTTCCATTCTACCCTGCTCTGCACCAACGTGTTTGAACAAGTTTAAACATAATCGTTGCAGTAAACAAATTAAGACTGTCAACATACGAATGCCAGATAGGTACATCTGATCACTACCTACTGACTGACCACCCTAAATGTCTCCTCAGAGATGGAACAAGCACCTGGGGTGGCCAAAGGGAAGGACTAGGTGGAACAAACTGGAAGAACGTCAAACCACTAGTACAAAGAAAACAAGTTGGTGCACTCGCATTGTCCCACCGGATATACCATGGAGATGCACAAACATTACAAACACTACACAAAAATGCAAAAGAAACAAAATATTGATTGTTAGAGAGAATGAGTCGTTGTGTTGAACGGTACTAAGCAATGGTGGCAATTTTTGTTTTGTGGCTGACTTCCTGCGACAGTTCATAGCTCCGTGAGTCTGAATTGTAAGTCCTTTTACTGAGAAAAGGGCAGCAATCGTCTCCTTGGCCAACACTGAGCGGTGCTTGGTGTCAATATTACTTACCATCGAACATGCTAATTTTCTGCGTTGTTGTAGGAAATTCATTAGTTTTGACAACATGACGAACATATGTTAGCCTGCAGGCGAAGTCCGCTTTGCCATGGCAGAACCAGACAATATTTAGAGAGGTGGATTTGTTGACTGTTTGCAGATCAAAAGTACAGGGTATGGTGGGGCAAGGGGGCCCCGTCGGTTAAGACGTCCATCTTGAACAACAACATTATACGCCCTTACTGTCTGTGTCTGGTTGATGTCTACAGTGCTGCTACCCAATGCCTATCCTTCCCAAAAGCACACGCAGATGAAGTAGACGGTTTGGACAAAATCTGTATTTTAAGTTTTCCTCCATGGTTGAAGTAAAACTTTAGATTTGCTATGTTGTACTGAAACACACTGATAACGCAAGACGCCCTCTTAGAGTAAGGGGCATCAACTGGAATCCATCACTGACAAGTTGTAGTCGTTGATCGTGAGTCAGCGAAGGCGAAGGAGAAGCTAAAGGGACAGTCGCTGGTGGCTAGACGAGGGACACAGAACGGAACCGGAAGACATGACCATATGTCATATGTCATATGCGGCGAGCACTGCATGAACTGTAGACCGCGGAAGGTGTGGGAAAAGTGCCAGTTGTACAACGACTGCACGCCAGGAGTTCGTTGATTTATCTGTCCTAATGGCGAATCCGATAATGACTAAATTGTGCATGTTTGTTGCTTGTTTGGATTAAATAAAACATAATGCATTTTTTACAATTAGCAGTAGTTTGTTTCATTTCAGTTTTCGTATTTTCACACAATGGAGAAGAATGTAACTGCATGTATGACGCTCTACTGTAACCTGTGACGTAACCAAGTACACTATGATTTCCTGTGTTAATAAACCGTATGTTTTTATAAATATTATGTTACAATAATAAAGTCGTACAAAATATTTTATTTATTTGAGGTCGAAAACTGTCTTTTTCATTGAAAGCAACATACTATTGACCAATCAATGATACTGCTTAGATTGCCACGAATGGTCCCGTGACGAAATACATGGTTAGAGAGTTGACGCCTCAAAACTACGGCCTGCGAGAATGATAAAGTGTTGTTTGTTTGTTTGTTTGTTTGTTTGTTTGTTTGTTTGTTTAAAGTTCCCTCCTCAGTTCGATTTTTTCGCTAGTCTCATTTAAAATTAATTTTGCGGACAATCAAGCCTACCGCTGCAACATGCTGGCTCGTTTGTGTAACTTTTGTATGTGGCTTTTGTGAAATCATCAGACAAACTAATTAATTGACGTGAAATGAAAACGCTGAAAACTCACGAATTTCACCGTTAGTGAAATTTCGTACCTTCGTCACGTGATCGGCGAGAGGATGGAAGTCACACACAACAACAACAACAACACCAACAACAACACTACCACCACTAACAACAACAACACCACCACCAACACCAACAACACCAACACCAACATCACCACAATCACTTCTACCACCACCATCACGACCACCACCACACCCACCACCATCACCACCACACCCACCACCATCACCACCACCATCACACCCACCACCATCACTACCAATCTCGACACATTGTAAGAAACTTGGGAACCAAAGTGTGCGGATAATCGAGGTTCTCTGTAACAGTAAGACGATTACTTAAAACTTTATAGTAATACAATAAAGCAAACATCAAAACACGATTACTTAAAACTTTATAGTAATACCATATAGCAAACATCAAAAGACGATTACTTAAAACTTTATAGTAATACAATAAAGCAAACATCAGAGAAACATACATTTCAGCATACGTTTTTGACATGACATAATGAATTCGCTAAACTTTTGTCAACGCAGCATGACGCAGCTGTACCTGGTGTCTCGATAAAGTCTAAAATCTCGTGCAGGGCGCACGTAGCCCAACATATATGCTATCATTGCTATTCTTGTCACAGCAACAGAAAATATCGCACGCTGCACAAACTCTGTACATGTTCCAGCCCGGGTTTTTGTCGGGAAGTTGACAGAAATTGGACGAGTTCATTGTGTCATAACAAAAACGTATGTTGACATTTTTGAATCAACGTGTTTGAACGAGTTTAAACATAATCGTTGCAGTACATTCATCCAGGAGGTTAAGTGGCCACGTCCACACGTTCAAAGTACGACGCGCAAACACTCTATATCAAAACTTAAGAACTTGAACTTTGCTTGGCAATTGAAATTTGAGCTTTATTCCTTGAAATATCATTGGAAAAGGAATGCGTTGACGTGATAGGTATCACAGTCGCAGTTACGTTTCTAGATTAGCTCTCTTTATTGCTTCCTCCAACGTGCCTTTGTGTGTGTGTGTGTGTGTGTGTGTGTGTGTGTGTGCGTGCGTGCGTGCGTGCGTGCGTGCGTGCGTGCATGCGCGTGTGTATGTTTGTGTGTGTGTGTGTGTGTGTGTGTGTGTGTGTGTGTGTGTGTGTGTGTGTGTGCACATACGCACGAACGCACCCTCCAAATACGCACGCACGCACGCACGCACGCACGCACGCACGCACGCACGCACACCATCGTGACCCACAGCATCGTTTGAATGTATAAAGACACCGACGAGCTGAGTCACGGTACTTTAGTACCTCCCAGTAGCAGCACATTAACCCGTCTACCATGGATACAATTAGCATAATGCAAATAGTTGCTGTTATGAGTAAGGTATGAAACGTTTTGTTGGTGGTTCTCATATATTGCAGCGATTGTTCCGTCGTGCGATTTCATGTTTTTTTTTATGGTAAATGTGTGCTTCTTTCTTTGCTGAGTCATCCTGACATTGGCACGTACAACCGGCAGACAAGTGTTTACAACAACAGGGAAAATAACCAATTGTAGGAAGTTGTTAAGTTTTCTGCAAACATAACCAGTCGTGAAAGTGCCACGTACTACTTACAAAGTTGATTACGGGGCAACGCATTGTATTGTGTGCACTCGAAACGGTTATTTATATTGCAGCAGAAGCATTGACGAGCCAGGTTGTCAGCTACTGTCGTGCTTGCAGATGATAGAGCATCAATTCTTCATGTGAGTACATATTCTGTTTATATTGTCTTTCATACTATGATGATTGTAGGTCCTATATATGTCAATAAATGTTAAACGTTTCTACTGCAACAAAATCTCACATTTCAGGTAATACTGTCAGGGATTTTACCACTAATGGGACACAGGGGTCAGGGATATCGAAATTGCTGGAGGATGTGAATTAACATGCAAGAGTGTCGTAATGAATTCGTGGTTTGGGCACAAAGGTGGCAGCTTCAAGTAGCTGAACATAAGTGCTGTGTACTGACGATTGGAAATATTACCCCGACTGAACATTTTTCAGCTTCTTAACGTTAATGAATACCGAGATTTTGGTGTGATAGTGGATGATAAGTCTTTATTTAAACAGCACATTTCGTCTACTTATCTTAAAGCATACAGCACAATCAATGCTATTTTTCGCTGTTTTCATCCTGCTAATATTAGTGCTCTCATTAAGACATATAAATCATTTGTCCGCCCAGTGCTGGAATACTGTTCGACAGTATGGAACCCATACATACCTGCTAGGCATCACTTGGGCATGACTGACCAGTTAGAGAATGTGCAATGGTTCTTTACGCGCCGGGTCTATTACCTTTGTCAACTCGATACCAATCATGGTTACATACAAAGACTCGAATATCTTAAACCAGAGTGTCTCGAACTCCGCCACATTTATAATGACCTGATCATGCTATACAATATCCTGTATGGATATGTCAATGTATCTGAAAATAACTTTATTTCTTGTAATACCCCTGTCCAAATCCAATACGCTATAAAGGAAGTGTGTAAAGGGGAATATATCACAATGGGATATTTTAACCACGGACACATACAACGGAAATCTCTAGAGCGTACTATTTTTGTTCATATCATCGAAATAATTGACGTTAGCCTGGAAAGGATAAAAATAGTGGATATCCAAAATGGCAAACACACTTTGTCATTCACATCATTGAGTCAGAGTCATCATCGTCTCTGTCCTCATCACTTTCCAATTCAGACTGCACGTCATCAGCCTCTACTTCAATCATCTGGTCTACGCAGCTTTGTAGTCGACACATCTGAATACATTTCAGACCGTTGGCAATGCATGGACAGCCTTTCGCATCACATGAACGTGTGCAGTTGCATTTCATAAGCCCCAGGACTGCAGGATTCCCAGATTTCTTTCGAAATCAGTACTCCATCCATGATTGGTGGGACTTGGTGTATCTTGTTCACACTGGATACAGCGTCGCCATATCCCGGCTTCATAGTTGACACGCTGAGCACGCTAAGACAAGCAGTCCAAGCATGGAGGCAGTTGGCGGAGTTAGATTCGCCCCTCTTGGCGCAGAAGACATGGTATCGACATCCATTGATGTCACTCGCTGTTCCCCTGGATACATACATAGCGCATGTGAAAGACTGGAGCTTCCGAAGAAGTTAGATTCGCCCCACTTGGCGCAGAAGACATGGTATCGACATCCATTGATGTCACTCGCTGTTCCCCTGGATACATACATAGCGCATGTGAAAGACTGGAGCTTCCGAAGGAGTTAGATTCGCCCCTCTTGGCGCAGAAGACATGGTATCGACATCCATTGATGTCACTCGCTGTTCCCCTGGATACATACATAGCGCATGTGAAAGACTGGAGCTTCCGAAGAAGTTAGATTCGCCCCTCTTGGCGCAGAAGACATGGTATCGACATCCATTGATGTCACTCGCTGTTCCCCTGGATACATACATAGCGCATGTGAAAGACTGGAGCTTCCGAAGAAGTTAGATTCGCCCCTCTTGGCGCAGAAGACATGGTATCGACATCCATTGATGTCACTCGCTGTTCCCCTGGATACATACATAGCGCATGTGAAAGACTGGAGCTTCCGAAGAAGTTAGATTCGCCCCTCTTGGCGCAGAAGACATGGTATCGACATCCATTGATGTCACTCGCTGTTCCCCTGGATACATACATAGCGCATGTGAAAGACTGGAGCTTCCGAAGAAGTTAGATTCGCCCCACTTGGCGCAGAAGACATGGTATCGACATCCATTGATGTCACTCGCTGTTCCCCTGGATACATACATAGCGCATGTGAAAGACTGGAGCTTCCGAAGAAGATTTAGTGAGATATTCCATGACTGGCTAAGATCACTGAAACACTGTTAGTGTGCATTTCCTTCAACATTTGTTTTAGGGCTTCTATCTTCCTTTTACCAGCGAAGGCGCCAACTGTGTCACATCTCGTAAATAGGCGAAGACCAACTAGAGCTGTGCACACGTCATCAAGAGCACACCAGGATGATTAAACAGTTCATTTCTGATCAATTGAAATACTTGTTCGGATATTATATGTCCGGATCACTGAAAGTAATTTGTCCATCACTGTTGTCACCCACTTTCGTGTACAAACGGTAGCAACTCATATGGTAATGACATATGGTAATGACATATGGCTGCCACAAGATCCTACTTCTTACCGCTAGCACATGTTCGTTCATTTTTCGGGTTGCAGCAGTTCGCAGCTGTGCATCATCTGCAAGTGTAGTACACTTCACCAAGTGTAGTACACTTCACTAATTCTTCTCGCGTTCTGGTTCCCTTCATATATTTGGTTTTCTTCGGACACAGAAGGAATTTCGCCTCATAGACTCTTAGTTCACTTGACTTCCCCTTGGTGGATCTCGTAGATGTTTCACCACTGTCAACGTCCTGACTAGCCTCGGATATTGACACAGTATCACCCAGAAGCCTTTTCATAGTGAAAATACTACGACATTTCCTACCATATTGCAGTTGTGGTATCTCGTTCTCTCCTAAGCCTGACGCGATATCTAGAATTGGCAAATGGTTGCGTATTTGGGCAGCCTTCAGAAGAGTATTTCATGAATTGATGTCGTATATGGATACCAGATTTGTATCTGCACCGTCTACAGTGCAGTGGATAATACATTTCTGAGTCATCCGCGCTAGATTGAGAGGGATATATCTGTCTCTTTCGTCATCCGAGTGTCGCTCCGTTGTTGACACACAACCTGCAATGGTTATATTAGCAAACTAAATTAATATATTTTTCATTTCATTTGTGTAACATTGGCAAGTTTTGATGAACATTTTGTATGTAATAGAAATTTGGTGAGCATTACGATTTGCTACATTACAATGTTTATCGATATTTTGGCGGCCATCTTGAATTGACCGCCATCTTGCTTAAGCTACTCATTTGCAAATTACTGACTAATACCTAAATTAAAAGCCCACGGTATCGGGGATGGATCTATTGGATAGAACAATGGCTGACTGACAGAAGAAACCGTGTTGTAGTAGATGGAGAGGTTTAAACTGGAAATCCGTCTTGAGTGGGGTACCACAAAGATCAGTATTAGGAATTTTATTATTCTTAATATATATCAATGACTTGCACGCAACGTACTAACATTTGTGGATGACACAAAAGTGTTTAGAAAGGTTAACAATGATGGCGGTAAACAATATTTACAAAACGATCTAGACAGATTAGTTAAACGGTCTGAAAAATGGCAGATGTTATTCGATTTTGGGAAATGTAAATGCCTACACACGGGACATGCGAACTTGTAGCAGAGTGAATATATTTAAAAACAAGGTTAACACATATCTCAATATATCAGGAGGGCGGGTTACTCATAGATGAAAAATGTTGGACTCTCGATAAACCAATGGCTTCCTTGTCCACTTGCCATCTGGGCCTTTGCCTTTGGATGGTAATCTTGTTAAATCTTGTTAATTACAAACAGTAGATCATGTTTGCATAGCGGCCATGTTTACGCTGTGTCGAGGTGTTTCTTACAGAATCACTGAGAAATGGACCCAGTGCCAACAGTGTACGAAGTGGGCCAAGGGGCTCTGCATGCCGGGAGTGGGAGCATGGGCCCATGGAATTAAATGTGTTACAACAATTTATAAAACGGCCTGTCTGTCATCTGTCATGGCATTTGATTCAGTGCGTTTACACAGTACTGGACAAATCACAGTACGCATAATTATTGTTTTTTTAGTTGTATTGATTAGGTGCATGTTTATTTTTCGTGCACCATAACCTATATACGCTAATAGATTATGTGGTACTATTTCGCATGTACTACTTAAACATGATTTCATAATAAGGTTGGCATATTCCCATGCAAAATCCGACGACTACAAAAACATAACATATTATGTGGTACTATTTCGAATGTACTAATAAAACATGATTTCACAATAAGGTTGGCATATTCCCATGCAAAATCCGACGACTACAAAAAGGATCATGTCCGTATAAAATTATTATAAATAATTCGAGAAACAAAACATGCAGTGCGCTTAATTTGTTGCATGCTTAGCAGCAGTAATTTGACCGTGGGAAACGATTTTCTCGGTGTTAGGGTGACAAGGGAGATAAGGATGAGAAGGGTGTTGGGAAATCAGTTATTTACGAGGGATGGGCTTCACCTTACCGGTATTGAACAGCAGCCCTGGACAGACATTCACATGAGTATTGGCAACATAATTTATTTAAACTATTTGTGTTGGGAGATGTTGGATATGTCCCAGTGAAAGCGCAAGACCAGAGTAATAAGGATGTTCGCAAAGAACGATGTGTCGTGAGCACAATGAACACGACAAACGACTTAAAGATAATGCTACAGGCCCGTCCTCTGTGTTTTGAAAAGAGGGTTCGAGCGTACACAATCAGACGGGGATTTCTTGGATGATTATGAAAATGTTTACAGTTAAGCAAAATGCGTTCGAAAAATCGTTCGAATCCCCCTTCCCCCGAAGAGGGCATGTGTTGGGAAAGTGGACACCCCATTTCAGAGTTCGGATCCGCCCATGATTTCACGCCTATTTTTCAACACACCTGTGACCGTGGTGTAATTTGAGTTTCGGGAGATTTGAAGTACACACGTAGGTCTGTGTATAATATAACGTTTATTAACACTTCTAGCGCCAATGGAATGAAATGCACTAAAACTCTAGTGTCATTAGTGGTACTTGATGTACCGACTCAGTGACACTGGTCAGTGTTTGCACAAGATTTGGCACAAACCAGACGCTCGATGTCAACATCGACGACGTTTTCGGGCTCGCGACTTCCAAGGCGTTTCTTCTACTTAGAAATGCTCATGCACAGTAATGCTTGATCTGCCACAGGTGTATACATTGAACGATTTTTGTTGGTTCTCGCAATCATAAGTTGCGTTGCAATTGTTGCGCGTTCACATCGTTCTCTAAAACACGTACTGACTGTTGATCAATAGCGGCACCTGGCGAATGTCTTTGCTTTTTTTAATTATCCAACAGATGGTGGCATTTGTTATTTATAACCAATGAAAAATTACTATCTAATTACTGCGTTTCTAATCTCGGCCTAATAGCCTCGGCTACCTATGGACCTAATGTTTCAACTAGCCAATAATAGCCATCATTACAAAATGTTGTCGTACTGCAAAGAATCATCAGATAAATGCAGCAGCGCGCTATACAAATTGTTAGAAAAGTTTTTTTTTACTCTTAGTTAAATACTCATGATTATTGACGACGAAAAGACGCCAATGGCAATGCCACTGGTGGGCACTGAACAAAATCTGTACGTAACATGTATCGATTTTTATAGGTCTATGAATAGAGGAAACTCTGTCCACCGTGTGGCGCCACCGTTCTGATTACGACGTCTACTCAGGCAGGTATGAGAGTAGTTCCACAGAAGCGACATTTGCGGTTGAGGTCACTTTGATTCTGTAGGATGACAGTAATACTGATGCCAAAGAATGTAATATTGATATGAGTATAAGGCTCTTTGCTGATACAAGGTTTGAAAACCAGAGCGCCAAACCAGGGAGTGGTCCGTTAGAAGGCGCCACTGTGTGTTATTTGTTGTCCCTTCGAGGAACGGCCGCTCCTCGGGTGGGGTTTCATGGTATGCTAACTTCACCGAAACACAACACTACTGCTCCTCGACAAATACCATGCCGATGTTATATACAAAGTTAACGTTAATGCAAAAACAGAAAGCAGGTAGTTGGCGCCACCTGACGAGAACTACACAATCGATTCCATGGTACCTGTCACTGGACAGAGAAGTGAGTAGACACCATTCTCGCCGCCAGGGGCTTCTGACTACATCAGTAGATTCAGTACCCTGGCAGATCGACCTTTTGGAACGCTATTTTTTCAGTTGCTGTGTTAACCAATAATTGCTCGCTGGAATTTACGTGGCTCGCTTACGGAAATTTTACTTTAATAATAATAATACATTTTATTTCATATAGCGCCAGATCCAATGTAATATTGTTCGTGGCGCTTTACAACATGTACAAGACAATTGTAAGTAGTTTTCTAAAATTGCTAAAATAATAATAATTATAACCATTTCTACAACCAGTAATTATAACCATTTCTACAACCTGTATAAAATATTATGTCTACAACCTGAATAAAATATATGTGTATGCTATGTAATTAACACATGGGATGTTAGGCATATATAAATATATAAGTTAATTTTTTTATGCATAATACTAAAACGTAATAAAAATAAATAAATATATAAAAAGTAGAAAAAATAAATTAGTAAAATAAATACAGTAATTAAATAACTATTCTAAAATATAAATTTTAGTTAGCTCACTAGGATTGACACAGAAATGTAAATACATGTGTATATATATATATATATATATA
>SDWI01002881.1:1938-16554 GCA_009193005.1 Lamellibrachia luymesi
TCATTACATTGTGTTTCTATTTTACTATGTATATTTTATAATTATCAAGATATATATTCTTCATTATAAGTTACTGAATTATGCAATTCCTCGTATTTTTATAGCAAAGAGTCTAGTAATATTTTGGCCCCTTGCTACATAATCAACCAGTTTGGGTAACATAGTATTTTTCTTGGTGACTTAACCCACATCTTTCCAGAAGTCCCTTGTTTTGCTACCAAGTAAAGGTGTGACCATACTTTCTTTCTTAACAATATTTTCGTTATGTTTAACCAAGCAAACACATATAATTACGATATTGAGAGCGCGTTCTACGATTGACATCAACAATGTGCATTACAAGGAGAACCACATTCTTTTCATACATTATGCTTCTTTGTATGGTTTAACGTATACATTCCAACCCGCCACTCTGCTTGAATTGCATTGCTCTGAGGTATGTGGTATGGTCTCCGATATATGTCGTATTGTCTCCATATAGAATTATGATTCTTTTCACAAAAACTGTCTTGTTTTCTACCATGATATGGTGCAGTTAATAATTAACGCCCTTTGTGTTTATTTCTCTGTGAACGTTTCACATTACGACAAGTTGGACAATTAATTGCATTAATTCATTTACTTTACCGTGCTGCCTCTAGCGGACAACCATACAACGAGGGGGGGGCAGTTTTGTTGCGCCCACGTCAGGTGTTAGTTAACGGCTGCGCTCCGATAAATGACACTATACGATCGCACAAAATGTACCTTCCACGCTTTTAAATACTATTTAAATGTCACGTAAACAATTATTGATCGGAAAAAAATAATGACGGTACAGTCATACTCGTTTACCGTTGCACACCGTTGCACGTCTAGCGGCGAATCCGGGAATTCGTTGAAGCCGCATCTTTGCCTGCACGTTTTGTAAAATCATAACTGCTATGTTTTATATTAGAATAAAGAATATTGAATCACCGTTTCATTGATATTAAACATGTTTTAATTATACGCTAATTATATGTACCGCGACCTGAACCAATCGCCGCGCTGGCTGAATAAAAGGTGAAGGCCTACTGCGAAACATGGCAGCCTCGTTCATGCTTTGTTCGGCTTGGGGCTGTTTGAATGCCATGTTTTATCCTAACAGTAGTGCGGAATAAACTTGTAGATTTGTAATGTTGTTTATGCAACTTGGAATTTCCGTTTGAGAAGTTAAATTCCATTCACGTATCACCTCCAATGATAAGTTAATTAATTGTATTATATACACAATTTCACTGAAAATGTCCCAATACAGTTTATAATTTGATCTGATATTGTACACATCAAAAAGTAATAATGACATGTTTTATGCAGTTATATTAACTGCACATATTTCATTAGATTTTTTGATGACTAGGTTAGCAATAAAGTTTAAATAATCTTTACATGAAATACAAGAGTGATCCACTTTTATCCTCTCCCATTTAAAAACACATTTTTATCTATGACATAATGTAATAAAATGCTAACATTATTATTACAAGGTTTATTTTTCTATGAAATCAAGATTCTCTTAACCAACATTCCTGGAGTAATGCAAAATCATGTGCCCTGACTAGTTCAGACATATATTCAGGCTTACCTCTTCCAAAGCCAGTACAGTTGTAACTAGCAGAAGAAAATTACGTCAAGCTCTTGAAGCAAAATCTACGAACACTTCTGGCCAGACACTGCTGTCAAACAGTTTATGAAACTCAGGAAATGTTTGTTTGAATGATTTATTATTAGCATGCAAACAGTATATTATATTATTTAATATAAATTATGTTTTCAAATTACATAGTGTGTGTTATTTATCGAAACAACAACATGTTAAGTGTGACATGTTAAAATAGCACAGAACCACACCACAATGCATGTGTGTAGTTGCATTTCATCCCACTGACATGTAGAACCATTCACACTACCCATGATTGCTTTTTGCTACAACTCACTGTAAGACCATATCGGCATTAAAACCAATTTGGTCCAGTCCTATGAGTTGTCTCGGTGGTGATGTTTGATTGTGCATATATGAGTATGTACATACTACATACACATGCATATTTATTATAGACATATTTTCCTTGGCAAATTTTCTCTTTAGTTTTATTGACACACTATGTTGTGATTTGTAGGTTTGTGGCATGGTGTGCTACTACATCGCGTCAAGGGGAACACACCCGTTTGATGCTCCCTCACCTCATGGAATAGAAACGAAGATCCTTGCCAATAATCCAGACTTGTCTGCACTGAATGAGCCCCTTGTTCGAGATTTGGTCGTCAGCATGCTGGAACCTGAGCGAGAAGACAGACCATCAGCGGAAGATCTGCTGAGGTGAGAGTTGTGATTGTGATTGTGTTGTGTATGAGATGTTTTAGAGTTCGGTAGACCCTCTGAAGAGGCACTGCGCACAATGAAAGGATGGAAATTGCCTGGCTCTTCTGGGTGAATGATAGAGACGGCTTCAATGCAGTCTCGTCGTCATTTTTTAGATATAAGATAGCTCACACTCAACAAGTAAGTCCACCAGGAGTCCAGGATCTTTTTAGTTAGCTGTCAACCACCTTGGCATCCACATCATATGCCTCATACCTGATCACTCGGGAAGCGATTATCTCGATGCACTGCGTAAACCACGACAGCCATCTCTCAGATAACTAGGTGTTGGTGTGCCCCAGTCATGTGGTAANTGGCTCTTCTGGGTGAATGATAGAGACGGCTTCAATGCAGTCTCGTCGTCATTTTTTAGATATAAGATAGCTCACACTCAACAAGTAAGTCCACCAGGAGTCCAGGATCTTTTTAGTTAGCTGTCAACCACCTTGGCATCCACATCATATGCCTCATACCTGATCACTCGGGAAGCGATTATATCGATGCACTGCGTAAACCACGACAGCCATCTCTCAGAAAACTAGGTGTTGGTGTGCCCCAGTTATGTGGTAAGGAGGTCAACCTTAGCCTGGTGCATGGGTCATATCACAGTGATAGTCTTGGTCCTTTGCTTCATCCGCGCGAACAGAGTTTTCCTTCGGAAGCCCGTCTTCGTCGCAAGTTTGATTGGAGAAACATCATAAATTCACACAAGTTCCGAACTAAATTTTCTGTACCGAATTAACATCACACGTTGTTCGCCAGAGGGCGCTATTTGTATTACGTTTAAATTATACTTTTTTGGTTCTTATTAATGTTCTTTTACAAAAAAAAACATATATCAGTTGTTTTTTTTATGATTGGCATAAAGGACATCGTTTCAATCGAAAGTATAACTGTTGTGATGATTTCATGTTGCGACTATGTGCTGTGCAGACCGATGCGCACATCGCTTGATTTCAAGTTAGTCGTCCACCTTAGCGAACTGACGAGCGTTTCCCATGCCGGGAGCTAGACACTTCGATAAAATCCAACAAGATGGCCAGCTGCACCAACAAAGGACATCTTATTTTTGCATGCCAACAGCAACATGGAAAAGCAGTTGCTTCGGTACATCAGAGGGGAGAGAAGCCAGTCCACAAGAAGACTAGTGAGGCGGTTATACCTGAAACGTGGTTGCCATGCACTGATTTAATTGCTAGATATCGTGCGCCAATGTCTGCCCTAAATCAACTCGCTCCGTGGCCTTCAGCATGTCCCATATACAAGGAGCTGTTCAAGTAATTGGTTTCCGGTAGTGACGTGAAGCACAAAGTTGAGGATATAACCATGGTAGGACAGTAAAATGTGCTTTCCCCAAGAGCGAAGTAAATTGGGTCCTACGAGTTGTAGGGTTGAAGAGAAAGGACAATAATTCCTTACTCTTTGCCATCGACGAGGTGTTGAGAAACTGTACTAAGTTGTAACTCTTAATGAGTACATGCCCATCTACTCGAAAGTTAAGGAACTGTTGCTCAGTATGCCTACCAATGTCTGCTCTATCGAAACACCAGGTCTAGCACGGATCAAATCGAAATTAAAAACGACTATTAATAAGGTACACATGGACAACTACACCATCAATCACCTTAAAAAGCTTTTTACCCATTCTATATACCTCGAATTGGCGGTGGACGAGTTCATTGAGTTCCATGACTCCAGGAAAACAGATATGCGCGCAAAACAAATGTCCATGATAAATTCACCTTGCACAAATGTTCTCCATACCCAANTCAGACTCAAATCTGACAGATAATAGTACGTCCCACCCTGTGCGTTTTGCCCCCACTAATGTTGGCCTTTTTGCCCCACACGTTCGATATTAAAATTTCACCATATGTATATTACTGGCTTTTATCACTCGCATCCGCACCATTCACAACATTAATTATTACATATTTGTCTACTGCAGACACTCGACGCGTTGTCTCGGTTTCTTATGGTTACTGCCCACAAAACAACTTTTAGGGTGACCATTTTTATAATTTGTAGAAACAAAAGTTTGACGTACAAAAAAATCGCGTGAATTTCGTTTTCTGCCACCGTATTCTAACCAATTGTGAAGAACTGTATGTGGCTTCGTTTGGCGATCTCGAAATTCTTATTTTCGCGCTGTGAAACTAGTTAGAGGGTAGGCTTTTTGCCCCAAAACTTGCGTTATGCCCCATGCTACTCTACACTGCTCCTTAACTAATGCTGCTTTGTGTCGTGTGGTTCTATTGCCTTCTTTGTGTTTGAAGAACATATTTCTATCAATATCCTCTTAACCACTCACTTTTGTAAACACTTCTATTTGGTCTCATCATAGTATCTTTGTCTCTAGTGTTGTCAAACCACATTCTATTAAACGTCTTTCATAACTAATGTCTCTCTATTGTGGAATCATTTTAGTTGCTCTTCGTTGTATTCTTTCTAGCTGATCTATGTCCTTATTACGATATGGCTTCCATGCTTGTTTACAATATTCCAAATGCAGCCTAACTATCGCTTTGTACTAAATACGTGCCCAACAACATCGAAACTTCGATCCGCCCGACGGATAATAATAACTGAACCTTCAATGTAGCAAACCTTTCGTTTTTCAACAATGCGTTCAGTAATAAATCAACCGACATATATTATACAACATTGCTACCGCAAAACTCAATGGCGCCTGCTACTTCTGCGCGTCGTTGTCAAAGCAAAGCTGTTGTAGCAACTTCGTAGTTGGCCAAGAACAAAAGACGATCCCGCCACCGACGGCCGCCAAACGGCGGACGTGTTTATACACATCTTACAGGCAACTAGACTGTCTCACAAATATACATAACGTGATCGTCACAAAATTCAAGTAATTCGCAACCGGTTAATTTTAGGGCCGGCCATGTATTGCAGTAGCCAGTAGTATTTGAGTCGGTAACTGTCGAGGATTCCTACAGTCGTTTAGTCTCGAGGCTAACAGTCGTTCTGCCCGGCCACAACGTCTGTTGTCGTCATGGCCGACGCCCCGTCAACACCCACTGCTGACTACACGTAACGCGTAAATACGAACAGTTTT
Source organism: Lamellibrachia luymesi (assembly GCA_009193005.1). Lineage (NCBI taxonomy): Eukaryota > Metazoa > Annelida > Polychaeta > Sabellida > Siboglinidae > Lamellibrachia > Lamellibrachia luymesi. Next base: position 7,395 of record SDWI01002881.1, read on the forward strand.
CCAGGACTACAGAATTCGCTTCAACAATAGTTCTTTACGAGTTTGTGTAAGTTATCACGGCTAGTCCTGCTGGATGCCTAAAATTACTGTCAAAGCAAATTATTCCCCGTAAGGGCCTACAGTGCGAACGATGCGTTCGATCTGAGTGAATCTTTAAGACTCTTTCTCATACATTAATTTGTAACACTTACCTGCGGTCACACACGGATCCTGGGCAACATATCAGAACGTTTTCTAGAGCGCCACGGCCCCATTAGGAACGACGTCTGGTCTGTCTTGTCTCTGTGTTGACTCACCACTGTAGCTAGGTGATATGTATTTTATGCTAGTCATGTACTAGTTACTAAGTTACCAGTAAGTCACGCACGACCGCACACGACTTCGCTCACTGTCGTCAGAGTACGCCACGTTCCGCTTGGCTGCCGCTGGCGGAGTAAACAATCGGTGACAGTCGTATTCATGAAATGATGCTCTGCCAGTTATTTGACAATGTAGTTGTTGACATCTTGTTGACAACTTAGGCAGTATGGGGGATGGTTTATTACAAATCATGATAAACAACACTTGATGACAGATAGGGTAGGGTAGGCAAGGGGCCTCATTAATTGAAAATGGCTATAGTTATTCATAAACTCATTATTTTGAGGCATCCTCGCTAACCTGGCATATAAACCTGTTGAAAAGTGGAACTTTCAGCTTTTCGCACGCTATGTGTGAATATAGGCTGAATCAGTTGTACTTCGTCCCACTTCCTGTCTTGGTCGGCGCCTTTCTAGCATCTATAGACGCGCTCCGCCAAACTTCAAATGTTGTTGTAAGGAATTACCCATCCGACCAACGACGACAGGTGCCCGAAAGTCGTCGGGACGTAGCCCATTGGTTAACGCAGCAACACTAATGATAAGTTCCACGTTTCAACGGGGTTATCTGCCAAGGGTACTGTTGTACTCTGCAGTCCCCATGGCGGCGAAGATGTTTTGAGGTACCCATGCCGTCATACGATTGTTGTGTGGTTATAGTATGCAACATCAAAACATTAGTGACGATTGACAACGCTAACTTGTGTAGTCATTGATTAAATCTAATTGTCCAGAGTTGGTGTCTTGCCCCAGGCTTGGGGCAAGACATGAAGCCCCCCTCGCAGGCCGCAAATTCTGTTTTCTCAAACAGTATACCCATCGCTCCGCCCACCTTGCATATAGCTCCACCCACTTTGTCAGTCGTCTCGCAAGAACATATCCGCGCATGCGTGACAACCTGCGTTTCCGCGCTATTGATAAACTGTGGTAGTATTAGTGTTTTAGACGAAATAAAACACCGAAAGAAGTTTATACAGTGCTGTAGGATAGAAAATATATATAATAAAATATACTAGATAATTATTTTTGCGTGTTACGAGTTAATTAACATAATCGTAGTCCACAATCCGAAGATTTGCTGTGGTGTAGTGGTTAGCGTCTTTGACTGCAAGTTTGGAGGTTTGGAGATCAAGGCTGTCATGGGGAAAAGGTACACATTTGACCAAGATATATAAAAAATAAACAGTATTTTAGTATTTATAATGTATTTTAATGTTTAAACTGTTATTATAGCACAGTTCTCATTTTAAAGATATATATTGGCTAAATGAATTTACTTTATGGTACAATATGTTCATTGTGGAGGCAATGCTATTTTATGGTAAATCGAAGAAAATTAGCATTATATTATGTTTCTACATGTTATTTATTTCATAACCAATGTTATTAAGGAAGTAAAAATAGCACGTTGGAGAAAATGACGACAACATTTATTTACACAAGTACATCATGAGAAAGTAATCATCAGATCACAAATCGATAAGTATTCAAAAGAAAATGATATCCTAAAATAATTTTAAAAGTATAATATACAAGCAGACATTTTGCTTGCACTACAATATTTTTTTCTATAGGCATTCTCAGCGAATTGTTGTACATTTTTTTTAACATATAGGTACTCCATAACTTCCGGTCTCGTAACTGCGATGCGCAAAGTTTTCTTGACATTTTCGTACTTCTTGAGCCAAAGCTGAGCCTCTGAAACACGATCGAGCGCAACACGAATTTCAGCTGTGTACATACGCTCGTCAACAAGTTCGAATGAACATACATGATAGTTATAACCAACAGGCAGTGTATTCTACAATAAACAATCATTTAATGTAATTAAACCAACTTAAATAATAGATGTTTTTACATTTATATTTCAATCAGAAATTTTAGCATAGCCTCCGGCACACCAATACAAAATAGACAGTTCCCTACAATCTTATACAATACATATATTAATCATAAAGTTAAGCATAGCCTCCGGCAGAACAAGACGAAATAGGCAGTTCCCTACAATCTCATGCGATACATTTATATTTCAATCATAAAATAAATATTATGTGAAAACAATTATAATAGTTCATTTTGTTCAAGTTAAAAACTTAATCTGCAATAATGTAATAAAAAACTCAGCATTGCAATGAATTTAATGAATTAAAATAATAAAATGTAGTTTTCACCAATAACCTGAAAAACCATTGCCACAGAAATATTGCGAATATATATCATGTAGTTTAAGGTCACGAGCATCTCGACAATTCCTCTTTTGCACATTGGTAACCATGGTAAATATTTATAATGTGGCACTTGTATTATGCATAAATGTGGGAGGGGGGGGTTGGGTGCCAAAATATGTGAAAACTGTGTAATGATTTGTTGAAGAGTTGCTGGTATATTGGTATACATGTATTGTCTGGGTGCTTGTGCCTTACAGAATCAGAAACACTTACAGCCAGATCTTGGTAGTCAGAAGGCTTACAGACCGATGACATATTTGGTATGTGTCCCACACTCTGTGTCAAACAGATCCTAAAGCTGTCGTCTCTTGAATAAAGGAAAAAACAATGCAAATGAGCAAAACAGTAAAAAACATTAAAGATATTACCGGGATAAGAGGCAACAATTATTTAATTAACTTTACTAACAGGCAAGTTACTCTGACATTCCACATAATAAGGTTAAATGGGCCATTCTTGCGAAATAATTTTTTTATTTGCATAGTTTCTTTTAGCTAGTACTACTGACCTGAAATAAAAAAAAGTTTAACATATTCATGGTTAAATTTGACATCTCCAAAAAATCATATCTCAAAAATTACTTTATCGATTTTGAAATGAAATTTTTTTGGCAAGAACGGCACATATATATATTTATTTAACATTGTTATGCTTTCAGAATAATAAAATTTGTCATTCTGCCCAAATGTTAATGGATTTCATAAACTTACATATAGCATCCCACATTGGAATAGGATGAAAAAAATAGCCATCAATATTTGACCCTCCTGAGACACTGCTCAGCTCATTACTGTGAAAATGCCCATATTTTATACAGATTGTATATTTTTTCTGTACTCATCAACTTTCATAACACATATTNTCTGTGTCACACACTCTGTGTCCCACACCCTGTGTCCCACACTCTGTGTAACACACTCTGTGTCACACAGATCCTAAAGCTGTCGTCTCATGAATAAAGGAAAAAACAATGCAAATGAGCAAAACAGTAAAAAACATTAAAGATATTACCAGGATAGGACAGTTAGAGGCAACAATTATTTAATTAACTTTACTGACTAACAGGCAAGTGAGTCTGACATTCCACATAATAAGGTTAAATGGGCCATTCTTGCGAAATAATTTTTTTATTTGCATAGTTTCTTTTAGCTAGTACTACTGACCTGAAATATAAAAAAGTTTAACATATTCATGGTTAAATTTGACATCTCCAAAACATCATATCTCAAAAATTACTTTATCGATTTTTAAATGTACACTTTTTGCAAGAATGGCATATATATTTATTTAACATTGTTATGCTTTCAGAAAAATAAAATTTGTCATTCTGCCCAAATGACCCTCCTGAGACACTGCTCAGCTCATTACTGTGAAAATGCCCATATTTTATACAGATTGTATATTTTTTCTGTACTCATCAACTTTCATAACACATATTACATAGTGAAAACATTTAAACTTGGACTGTTAATACATTTTTTAAATTTAATTAATTAATTAGTTACTTGTTCTGTCTACAACAATTGTGTACCGCTATGTTTGATTGCTAAGCCTGAGCTGCTGAGCTTCCATTTACTACATTAAAATTAAACACGATATTCACAAGATAGTTAACAAAAATAGTTAATTACTTAGGCAGCAAATCACTGTACTGTTTTCACCAGATCAGCCATTATTGTTTTTTATATTATGTACAGATATTAGGTAATATTTGCGGAGCCAAACTTGAGGAGAGAAAAGGTCGATGCTATATATATATATATATAAGTTATAACTACAACAAGGGCAGCGATCGCATCGCGCAAGAACCAAAATAGAGACCATAACTGAAAGGGTAGAAAACATTGTGGGTTCGGGCAAGGGTGTCTCTGTTTTAGTACACGTAGGGACAAATAACGTAGAGAGGGAGGGTACAACTGCCATAGTTAGGAAATACAGGAAGTTGGTCAAAACACTAAAGCAGAGGAGGTTGAGCAGGTAATACTGTCAGGGATTTTACCAGTAATAGGAAGGAGGGGTCACAGATATCAAAATTGCTGGGGGATGGCAATTAACATGCTAGTCCAGAAGCTATGTAGAGAAGAGGAAGTTGGATTTGTGGGGAAGTTTTGTTGGAAGGGCTGATATGTACATGAAGGATAGGCTTCATCTAAGTGGAAAGGGGGCAGCAGTATTTGCAGATGAACTCACAGCAGCAGTAGACAGTGGCATGGGTAACATAACAAATATGTTTTTGTAGTAAACATTGTTTAAACTAGAAGTGCAGGGGGGTTACTTAGAGATGCCTCAAGCAGGACAAGAGGCCACTAGTACAGACAAACCAATAACAAGAACTTGACTACTCGGCCCATGTGACAACTCGGCCCAGTTCGAGACAGCTCGGCTCCGATTTTGAGACAACTCGGCCTAAGTGTTGAGACAGGTCGGCCCAATGATAAATGATATGATGGCAGCTAGAGATAGGTTAGACAAAGTGGTAAATGAGCAAACCAATTATACTATAATTGTTGTGTTCATCAATATGATTTTGTTGTATTGTTTATGCATAATAAAAAAACTGTTATCATTGGTGGCCTATGTTATATTAACGGGATATTGTAGGCCTATGTTATATTAACGTATATTTGCAGAAAGGGTTTATATATATATATATATAATTAAATGATGACACTGTCCTTTGAACTGTCATAGTAATTGGCGTCCTACTCTTGTATTGTGTTATTGAGCTGATCTTGTATGTTGGTTGGTTTTGGTTTGTGTGTGTTAAGAATATTTGAAGGCTATGTTAAATGGCATCACTATTCCTACTTTGTTTTACTGAGCAGATTGCTTCATGTCGTTTGCCCTTTGATTTGTGTGTTTTAGCAGTGTGCGGAGACCATAGTAATTGGCTTGATACTCTTGTATTGTTTCGTTGAGCAGGTTGTACAAAGTGCATTGAAATAAAGCGTCTGAAATCACCAGTATTTAGCTGAAGGCTCTTACCATGTCCCCCTTGAATTCTTTGAATAGAAGTTAGGAACTGAGCAGATCTTGCGTGTCAGATTTGTGGTAGGATCGTCTAACGTGATACTCTGATTAACAAGAAGTATAACACCTGTTTAAATTCCCCCGTGTGATGTGGAAATTGGTTCAGGGTAATGTTAAAAATTATTGGTTGTATGCCATTTCAGTAGTATGCACTTGTTATGCTAAATCCATTGTGAATCTGAAAATGATCCTGAGATATTATTCTACATACACTGTATCTACCAAGTTTCATGCTTGAAATGAAGGCGTGGAAAAGCCTAGAGGCCTATAATCAGTTGACGTCTGGTTGGATCAGCGATGTAGCGGTTTTCGTGAAAAGGGTGGGAGGACTGTGTGAAGACAGGCGGTTTTTGGATGAGAGTGGAGAACAACAGCGAGGGATAGAGGGAGTGGTGACAGGTGGTGGAGACGGTAGTGAAGTGGGAACAGTGACAGAAGGAGAAGACAACACATTGACACCCAGTATTGATGCCAACCTCAACATGTAGGTGTGTGTATGTGCATAATGTATTGACCTCCTTTATCGCTTTTATTTTTCATAATTCATTAATCTATCTTTAGAAGTTGGTAACAGCCAAATACAATAAAAAGTATTTTCCAGTTTAATAGCTGAATTATAATGCATTATTAGCATAAAACTTTTGTGAAAAAGATGCTCATTTCGATGTGCACATTAGTGCCCGGGCCGCAGCCCGGGCCTACATATTGCGGGCCTGGGCTGAAAAAAAATTAAACACATCGGGCTAGGGCCGGGCCCTAGTGTGAGCGGGCCAGGCTTGGGCTGGGCCTGGACATAATACAAATATTCATACAAAACCCAGATTATTAATTTTATTATTAATTAAAAAATTATTATAAATTGTTCACAAAATATTTGCATACAAAGACATTTGTTCATGGGGCATTTGTTCACATTTTAAAATTGTCGATGCTTGTTTTAATTAATTATACAAGTATTGTATCGGTATTGCTGAGGATAAACAGGGTGTTGTATTTTCTGGGTATGTAGTATACTATGTGCATGACTTTGTACACCTGCATTGCATATAGTAGATTACATATTACTACTAGATAGTACATAGTACATACAGAATACATATGTTACAGATGCATATTTTTAGCATGAATATAGCCTTTTGCATAGATCTAATGGCCCCATACCAGACCACTTAAGTTTACCTGGCTGGAAGCAGCCAGCCCCAAATGCTTACTTTAGACATACAGTATTTGCAGAGGCAATCAAGCCATGATTAGCCATCAACTTATCACCCTTTGACCCACCAGTGGACATTCTATTGTCTAGGTCTTCCCTCCAAACATTGCATGCCTGAATTACCAGCCCACTGGCCACTGTCCACTACCCAGTACCCACTCCAGTTGGTATAATTGGTATTTTTCAATTGTGTTAACTAGTGCCTACTATTTAGTGTCTACAATTTCCCCAGTACTGATTCATTTACACTTGTACTAAGTCACATATGTCTGAACCTGATCTGTCTCAGGCTAGTGACTGCAGGCCTGCTGGAAATGCCACTGGGTGTCAGTGCCAGTGAGTGACTAATTTCATTTAATTGAAATATCAGTTAAAACCAAATTAACTGTCCTTACTGGTAACTTTAATTAATTAAATTATGTTAACTTAGTTGAGCTAATTCAATTAACAATTTAAATTGGGGTTATGGCTTGCATTAAGGTTAAAGAGAATAATAACAATAAGTCTGTTTTACAGTTTATTTGTGTTTCGTCTTTCTTATAAGATTATAGGTTTATCTTCTCTAAATTTAGCGGGCAGCGGGCTTACCTGTCTTTGGCCCACGGGTATGGGCCTGAAGCGTGCGGGCTGGGTCTGGGCCAAACATTCACGGTCTGGGTCGGGCCTGGGCCTAAATTCTAGTTTGCGGGCCTGGGCCGGGCTGGGCTTAAAAAAATTGTGCGGGCCTGGGCCGAGCCTAGACTCTAACTGCTAATTGCGGGCCGGGCTTGGGCTCAAATTATAGGCCCGCGCAGGGCACTAGTGCACATACAGTAGTGAAGCGTAGTGGAACGAAACGAACTAGTGACAGGCACATCCAAAACGAGGATGCTTCCGTCCACCGAGGCCGGTTTTAAATGTTTCTTTTGCATGAATGTAATCTACACAAAGTTGCAACTTTGGAGGTCCACCAGTTTTTGAAGTAATACAACTTTCAAAACGTATTTGACAGCTGGCACCCACTATAAAAAAAACACTCGCCAGGATGATATTTGGGCGCCATTGGCGAGCAACATATATAATATATATATCTATTATATGTTTGTATATATATATATTATATATATATATATATATATATATATATATATATACATACATACATCTCTCCACATAAGCAATCATTAAAGCATTAGAATATATTTCAACACCTGGGCCGAGTTTTTTTAACCCGGGGCCGACCTGTCTCAATATCTGGGCCGAGTTGTCTCAAAATCGGAGCCGAGCTGTCTCGAACTAGGCCGAGTTGTCTCAGGCCGAGTTGTCACGTGGGCCGAGATGTCCGAGCACCAGCTACGCCAAGTCAGTGTGACAAACGCACGCGCACAAAAAATACTAATAACTGATCAGCTTAATTATTATAAATTATCTTATATAGGGTTTGGTATCAAGCATGCAACATTACATGGCGCATGTAATACAATCTATTAATTTACGTACCTTTCTTCAAAAATTCCGTAAATGTTGCACGGGAAAACAACGGTGAAAAGTGGGTCAAAGTGAGCGGGGCGATGGATGTACTGTTTGGGAAAACAGAATTCGCTGCCCGCACAGGTGAGTGTAGACTGACAACGGAAGATTGTCTCTCGTGTCGCCGTCTGTCAGCTGAGTGTAGGCTGACAACGACAGACCGTCTCTGAAGTCGCCGTCGACAGATTGTCTGATCTAATTCTAATCTCACCGGTAAACGACGTGATCACGCAGTCGGCACGCGTGTCGCGTATCGCGTGACATTTGTTGACCTGGCGTCACGCTTCTGTAGTTCCACGACAGAGGCAGTGTCACGGGAGAGCGCGCAGGCACACCTTGAGAGGGGGACCCTATAACGGATATGCTCGACAATTTCTTAATAACGAAAGGGCGCATGTGACGGGTGTACAGGGTGGGCCAAAATGACGTGGCAACGTTTAAATTAATAAGTTCTGTCAATTGTTGGGTGAAATAAAGAAGATGCGCCGGTCTATGACAAGACGTCTCGCAGAATCGATCAATGTACGTTGGTCAGCAAGTAAACACAAAACTAGTCGCAGCATTTTCTGATGTGATCGCGTCTATACCAAACTCTAGTATGGCAGAGTCGCTGAATGAAGACAAAGAGGTTACATTTATAGATATGTGGCAGGAGAGGCCGGTTCTATGTGAGAATGTTTCTATAATTCAAAAGGATATTCTTATGGAAACAAGCGACTCGCCGCACTGAGTGAGATGGCCGAGGTGTTCGGTACTTCTAGTACGGGTCACCTAGAGCACTGAGTGAGATGGCCGAGGTGTTCGGTACTTCTAGTACGGGT
>SDWI01002882.1:7451-23237 GCA_009193005.1 Lamellibrachia luymesi
CACACACACACACACACACTGTGTCGCATATACAGTAAACACAAGCATATGCTGTAAACAATTAATATCGTTAAGACAAAACATGTAGTACGTACAGCTTCAACACATTATCACCAGGTTTGTAAAGAAAACATATTGACGAAATTGAAATGACCTTTCAGAGTATCAGTGCATGCTCTGTAGAGCTTTTGCAACCTCTTATTTGTTCAGTGTCAATTCCACCCATTATAATGTATCAGTATTGTATAATAATATGAGGAAACATTGCTTGGAACTACACCCTACCAATCTTGTAAGCACACAGAATAACTTACGTCATGGTCATGGTATTTCCAGTTGCTGTGTTAAAGCTGCTTCCTCAAATGGTTTAGCTTATGCGTAATCTGGATCATTTATGTCCAGATGTGTATTGTGTGACTAGTTTAAGTAATGTGCGCAATAAAAAGGTGCCTATTTTTTCAACTTATCGACATAATTGATTTCAGTCGTTTGATCTGATAAGGATCAAAATAGTGGATATCCAAAATGGTATACACTGTGTGGGTCAATGCCGATCATGGGCGTGACTTCAATCCTTTCGCCGATCATATGACAAAGTTACGACATTTCACAAAGGATGAAAATCATGATTTTTCAGCATTTCGATTTTCACTTCATCGTTATACTCATAATAAACAAGAGGATCAAACAGTGAAACAAGGTAACTGACATGTACCACACAGTATACCATGTTGGACTGACCCTATTGTGGAAGGTATCCTGTCTGCGACGTGTGGATTCGGTCACTTTCCATATCAAAACTCCGTTGTAGTTTGCATTCTCAAGACACTGGAAACGCACGTCCATGTCTGTGAGGCGTATGTCATGCACTCCAACCTGCTGTGTGGTGGCCTCCAAGTCTCTCAGAGACTCCGCTATTAAACCAAAGGAATATTTACAACCATTGACTAAAAGGTTGACAGATATTTGTTAACAGTATGAATATGCTTTAAAATAAAATTTACAGCTATGTGATAAGCCTGGCTAGACACCAATGACACGTTTTTGGACAAGCAAATGGCATCCTTGTTCACTTATCATATGTAGCCTATCGCTTTGTGTGTTCAATTTTGCTAAAATGTGTAGTAATACTATATTCATAATGTGCAAGAGGATCAAACAGTGAAACAAAGTACCTGACCTGTGTCCACCTCTGGAGTAGCTGTCTTCTTGTTCCAGCTGTGTTACGCGTTGTTCAATGAGACCAACCTGACCATCTTTCGTGGCCATCATTTCCTGCACGCTTCTGCGGTGTTCATCTAGTTCAATCTTTGTGGCCAAGGTGTCTCGTTCAGCCCTCAGTTGTTGTATTATCTCCTGTCGTATCAATAAAAGCTTTGTTTACCTAGCTACTAAATAGTTACATATCGGCTGTACATTGCTAAAAGTTGTTTTGGCAGCTTCAAAAACTCGCAAAAACATTGGAGATCAAATGGCATAAACACAACACATTTCAACAGCTATGTTATACCCGTATTACTTTTGAAACTTGGAAAACATGCCGAACAGTTTAATAGAGACCGGCAAGTTTCCAGAACAAATGCTTGCGCATACTTTTGAACATCAACTGGAATGAGTGTATCAACAACGAGAAAGTCATGAAAAGAGCAAATGCAGAACCAATCAAGTTTAAAATATTGAAAAGAAGGTCATGTTCTTATAATGCCACCAGCATGACCGCTATGGCATGCGTGGCATTGGAAACCTACATATGTGTGTGCATAACGACACACAGAGTGGTTAAGTAACCAACTTCCAGAGGAGAATTTTAAACACATGTCAATTCATATTAATGCAGAAAATGGTCCAAATCAAACACAATTACATGTAGTAATGCACTAACAATATGACTAATGTAATATCAAATGTTCAATTCACCGATAACTTTTTCAGGGTTTCTTCGTGTTTGTCGATTTTTTGATACGCCTCACGCAAACTCTTCTTTGCCAACATGATTTCATTGATCTGCTCCTGAAAATGAAGATATTTACATGGTTAATATTTGATTGTCGGCCATCATGGCCACATTTCCACACGCAAATGGATCCACCAACTTACTCTCACCACTCCTATTTTCACACACAATATTCATATACATATTTTTATTGAAGAGTCAAATCGGTCAAATCGACAACGTTACCGCCAGCAATTCCCGCGAAGCGATTGAAGTGTGGCTTTCTCGAGAAGCCAAGTTGGCGTTGATATGAATACATCTGCTAGAGGGAGAACTGTAAGGCGCGATGCGTGGTCATGTGGACTGGACACCGCACGACATACATACTGTCACCCATATGTATCCCTGCCATATGGTTACTACAAGAGCAAACAGACTGNATCGACAACGTTACCGCCAGCAATTCCCCACCGAGGCATTCACCTCTGGACTGGGAATAGTTTTCGCGAAGCGATTGAAGTGTGGCTTTCTCGAGAAGCCAAGTTGGCGTTGATATGAATACATCTGCTAGAGGGAGAACTGTAAGGCGCGATGCGTGGTCATGTGGACTGGACACCGCACGACATACATACTGTCACCCATATGTATCCCTGCCATATGGTTACTACAAGAGCAAACAGACTGAAACTGGCACTGTTCCCCCGTACACATGAATGACAAACCCGTTGTGGCAGCTGAATGTCTGTCCGAGCAAGGTCTCAATACATATATTTGGGACACTGGGTGTCAACTCTTTGGATAGGCTTAACGATTTGGCACCACGGACAACCACAGTGGCCTGTGCCAAGGGCTCAAATTGACGAACCATTGTTTAGATAACAATACAGCAGCCAAGGCGTTTCTTCTACATGGAACTCTCTACGAGGATCATTACTGAAATTACGCACGTGTAGGCCAAATGCTGCAGTCTGTCTTTCAATCTCTAACAATACTGCATCCACATTAGTCATATATCACGACAGCAATGTGATCTGCACAGTTTCATTTAACCTATACGTAAACGCCATGATAACACTGGGCCTGCACCGAATCACCAAGCCTTAACCACAACAAAACATGTGATTTTAAACAGCTACTGCAAACGAGCACACTATTCATTGTAAGCTTGCATAGCGCCAAACTGGTAATACAGCGAACCAGCACATATGTTCTTTGTAATAACATGCATGCCTAGCTTGGGAAAGGTCAGCTCGTGAAACATTCATTCACAGGTATAAAATGCAGTAATACCATGCATCTGACACTGGCGAGATGTACAGAAATAGTGAAAGCACGTGATATGGTGTTGATCTCACAATTCACCTATAAATGCTTCCGGTGGTTGCATGTTAACGCCCCTTTAACACCCTGACGTTGTCAACTGTGCTGTCTATAAGATGTACAGCCAAAGGTACAACATTCATTCTGAAACAAAAACCTGTAAATGTAGGAGAACAATAATACAGCTTTTTTAAGTGTTACATTTATCCTAAAATTGTATATATTTATACCCTGCTGATGTTTAATGGCAGAACCCTGAGCTCGTTTGCTACAGGAACACACAAAGAGTGATTGTTGGTAAAGGTCATTTAATAATTGTACCAAAGGAAAATNTAGTTACTTTCGTACGAGCCAGTGATGGATTCAAGACATAACATTTGTGTGTGCTGAATTACAGTATAAATTCTGCACACTGATCGCATACATCAGAACATTCGATAGCGACATGTGTTCACTTATGTATAATATAGGTTGCTTGAAGAACCATATTTGTTTGCATATTTCGAATGAAGATCCTTTAGTTTAAAAACACCAGAACATGAATCAACAAGGAACACCAGGTCAGCCATGTTTACAATGTTTACATGTTTACAATGTCGTACGTTGGCTCAACACAACATAATTTATGTATTTTTGAACATGCCATGCAGTCATTAATATTTTAATTCACGTTCTACTGACATTTCTTTTTACAAAGTAACAACTATTTACAACATACGTTTTTTGCTATTCATACATCTCTCGTTGGACATTTTTGACAATCCAGGTACCTTCGCTCAATAGTCGAAAATATAATATATGTTTCGGTGCGACACTGTTTTCTTCATTTGAATCATAAAGTGTGGTGTGTGTGTGTGTGTGTGTGTGTGTGTGTGTGTGTGTGTGTGTGTGTGTGTGTGTGTGTGTGTGTGTGTGTGTGTGTGTGTGTGTGTGTGTGCTGCTTGAAACTGATGTATTATGTGCTCGGTTTAACGGCAGTGGACTCTGGCCAACTATTGCAGGTTGGGATACTATCACTATATGTTGGTTGCTTGGGCTGCTTTATTGGTTACTTCTAGTGGAATGTACACAACATGACGAGTCACACTGCACGGTCTCTGGTCCATGCACAAAAATATAATGCGTGATGACATTGAAGTGTGCTTTGTCTTCGCATAAGTTCTGCCAATTGAAGCGTCCACCTTAATATATGCTGAAAGGCAGACTTGTTTAAATAAGCTGCGTGCCTGTACATCACGATGATCTGTTATAAGTGTGTGGACCACATATGTATCAGGCTTTGATGTTTCGTCTTTTATTTTAGTTTCATTGCAGAAATCCTCGTGTGTTATTTGGTTCTTGCAGGTGTTGTAGATGTGTGGTTTCCTGCTGAAGTCTCGACGTTAACCCACGGATGGTATTCTGGGCCATTTGGTGAACTGAGTAGTAGTAGTAGTAGTGGCCAGCTACGGTCTCGTGAGACAATACTTTTGTTTGCTGCAATATGTTGGCTGATTGCGAGCGTGACGCCTCGCGTGTTTGATCTCCTGGTGAATATGGTATACTTTAATATCTATAGCAGAACCGCCAATAAGACTGGTTCGCCAGGTAGGTCGTTCTTCAGCAACTGTTTGCCAGTGAATACGATCGATGCCATAATCTTTCAGGTCTCTTTTTTGACATCTTTGTATATCAATTTGGGTTGGCCAACTGTTCGTTTGCCTCCAGTTAACTCCCCATACACAATGTGTTTAGGAAAGCGGTCAATAGGCATACGTTGTACGTGACCAAGCCAACGTAGCCGTCTCTGTTTTAGAATGCTGCTTTGTGGCGTTGAGATGCAGCGTTGTAGGATTTCCAGGTTGGTAATTTTGTCTTGCAATTTCAAGCAAATGATAGTACGTAGGAAGCCTAGGTGGAAACTGTTTAATTTCAGTTCCTGTTTACGGTAGGTAGTCCATGTCTCTGCACCATACAAATGGATGCACGCATGCATGATGCACTTTCAGTTTTGTATGTAGTGTCAGGCTCTTGTTGGACCAAACTCTTTCTGAGAGTCTTCCAAAGGATGTTGCAGCTTTACCTAGTCGTGTGTTAAGCTCCTTGTCAAGTGTGAAACACTTCCGGTAAAATGGATGCATGAAGGTGTGAGTATGGCGACGCTTATGGTGTAAATTTTAGGCGTTCTCTAGTGTCGTCATAAAAAACTACACTAGAAGAAGAGGCAGTTGGGTAGTGGGCAGGTGCTGTGGACAATTTTAATATACCCCCCCAAATAAGTGGTTTGCAGAAATTTGTATTTGTCTAAATTTGTCAACATCCAATATGACCCCACCCAAGTGTGCAGAGAAGTGCATACATACTGTTACAGCAGACACAATGGCTTTAGACTGTGAAATGTGTTCAGCAAGGGTGTGTATAGTGTGTAGCAATATTTCAGAGGAAGAATATAAATTTCTTGCAAAAGATGGATCAGGCACACACTGGTTCTGCAAGAAGTGTGACGAAGCCGGCATAGATGGCTTAAAGATGATGCAGAAACTGCAAGGTAAGACGAGGTTTATTGAAGAAAAGGTTGATAGATTGGAAATAGGAGTCAAGAAAATAGAAACAGTACAGTGTCCAGAACTGTCCAGAAAAAAAATAAGGAACATTGCCCGAGAAGAAGCTCATGAAGCTACAGAGAGAGAGAGAGAGAGAGAGAGAGAGAGAGAGAGAGAGAGAGAGAGAGAAGAAACAAAAGAATGTAATAATTTCCGGCATACCATAGGTAACTACCCAAACAGATACAGAAGAAAAAATTAAAAGAGATATATAACTTCCTAACAGTGAAAATGACATAGAGATTGTAAATCATAAAGCAGAATGGAATCGATGCTGACATCGTACAGCAAACTTTCAGAGTTCCTAGAGAAAGACAAAAAGACAGCCCCCCACGCAAGTTCGTAGTCTAGCTAACAACCAGATATGACAAGTCTAAAGAAGCAACAAATGGTAGAATGTGTATATAAACTCAGACAAAACGCAGAAGGAACAAGAGCAGAACTACAAATTACGCCAAGAAAGAAGAAGAAGACTGGAAATGGAGAAAAGGACTTGATCATATACAAAGGTGAAATTACCACCAAACAAGCCCTACAACGAGAAACAGATACTGAGGTATCGATCATTCAGCCCCAAAGAAGGAACAAAGCAAGGCAACAACAGGAGAACGCCTTCCAAATGGAAGGGGGTGGGAGGGAGGTGGGGGGGTCGAAACTAATTCCTATTCTCATTCTGTAAATAGTATACACCCAAATACTAAAGAAAGAAAACTAAAAATAAAACACTCTTTCTACTAACCAGCCCACCAAACCATATCACAATCCAACTACCCAAAGGAGAGATACGCCCGGGGAGAAGGGGGTGGGTGAGAGAGGATATGGTGGCAGAGGGAAGGGAAACACTACAGTGAACAGTTACAGAAACCTAGGCGAAGGAAAATACAATGGACAGTGAATGTGCACTCACCATGAGGAAAGACAGGAAGGATAGACGAGGTGGAGGAGTCCTAATGTATGCAAATGAAGAGGTCAGTGCACAATGTGACATAGCACTCTCTGACTGCAGTGATGAAATACGGTGGTGTAGGCTGGCAGAGGGTAACCTCCTAGCTGGTGTATGTTACAACTCTACATCTAATATGCAGGAAGAAGAAGAAGCAAACATTCATTCAAACATTATTAAGGCATGCAGCAGAACGTCAAACAAAGAAGTAATGTTATGTGCAGATTTCAACCACAACACTATAAACTGGAAAGAAGTTGAAGCAACAGCAGAAGGACAGTAATTTGTTTATTTGACACAGGACCTTGGCTTCATTCAACATTTAGAAACAGTTACAAGACACGGAAATGTGCTAGATTTTGTTCTGACAACAACTGCAAACTTAGTGAGAAATGTGCATGTCACTCACATAACTATTTGGCTCAAGTGATCAAGTGTTCACTATGGTATGTAGAACTGAATATACTGATTGAAAAATAATATTATGATTATAGAAACAGTGACTATGTAAGCATGAAGGAATATCTACGACAAATTGACCTCAGCAACAAGCCACTATGGTGGAACAAGGAGTTCTACAGAGCTAGGAATAACAGACTGAGATGGTGGAACAGATACAAAGAGACAAAGATCCACCAAGATTATATACAGGTCAAGAGAGCAGAACGCAAAGCATAAAGACTGGTCCGTCAAGCAAAGAGGAAACTTGATAGGAAAATAGCAGATAACATCAAACAAGATCCAAAGTTGTTCTACATGTATGCTACATCACAACTAAAAGTGAAAGAAACGGTAACACCAATTGAAGATGAACAAGATAACATAGCTATCAATGATAACCTCGAGAGGGCAACAGCATTTAATACACGACACAGTTCACTCATGAGAATCTAGACCGAATTCCAGACCCGGTTAAGATGTTTCAAGGAAGTAGCGAAGAGAAATTAAATAATATATCTTTTGAGGAGTCGAGCATATGCAATAAACTAAAGAAGCTAAATGCACCGAAATCTCCGGGATCAGATCAGATTTTCCCAATTGTGCTAAACAGATGTGTTGAAGAAGTAGCCGGACCATTGAATGCATTGTTTACAAAGAGCTTTCAAAGTGGGAGGTACCTCAACACTGGCTTGATGCAAATGTCATTCCAATTTACAAGAAAGGACACCATTCCAAGCCAGGAAACTACCGGCCAGTTAGTTTAACTTCACACGTATGCAAGGTGATGGAGTTCTTCTTTCTGGAATCCATATCTGAACATCTCAAACAACACAAGCTAATTCTAGATTCACAACATGGATTTCGACCAAAAAGAAGCTATCTTAGTAATATGCTAATATTTCTAGAAGAAGTGACTTCGTATATTGACAAAGGATATCCAGTCGAAGGGATTTACTTGGATTTCAGAAATACGGTCCTCATCGCAAAACTAACCGCTCATGGCATTACGGGCAAGACCAACAGATGGATAGAAAGTTGACAAAAGACCTAGGAGTACACATTCATAAATCACTGAAAGTAAAGGAGCAAGTCAACTACGTAGTCAAGAAAGCAAGTAGAAAACTAGAGACAATTCGTAGGACCTACACAGACAAAAGCATGAAAAACATCAAAAACGTATTCATCACCTTGGTCCGACCCATCATCGAAAACTGCCAACAGGCATGGTGCCCAGATCTTCAGAAAGATATAGATAAATTAGAAAGTGTCCAGAGGAGGGCCACTAAGATGATCACTGGAATCTAAGCTCCCATATTATCTAAGATTGCGAAACTGTGGCCTCGTGTCTCTACAACATAGGAGGAAAAGGGCTGGTAAGTTTTCAAGATTATAAATGGATTTACTGACATAGACACCAAGAGAATATTCGAGCTTATCCATACCCCCAGTCCACGAAGACACAACAAGTCAACAGTTCGACACCACAGCCGACTAGATGCACGCCACAAGTTCTTTTCACAGCGAGTAATCAAGCCATGGAATACCCTACTAAGCGGTTGTGTCAATGCACAAACAGTAAACAATTTCAAAACAAAATATCAAAATTACTGCCATAACCACTGTTTGGGGGGCTATATGTGAGCTAGAAGGCTCCCTGCCCCAAACCATTTCAAAGTATGAGTCAAGTTATGAAATTTTTGGGCATGATGGAGCCTAAGTATGAGAAGTTCTCCACGGTTTCGAGTGCTTCATCATTGAGAGTGATCTTGGCTACTTGAGTCGAG
This sequence comes from Lamellibrachia luymesi, assembly GCA_009193005.1. Lineage (NCBI taxonomy): Eukaryota > Metazoa > Annelida > Polychaeta > Sabellida > Siboglinidae > Lamellibrachia > Lamellibrachia luymesi. Next base: position 16,455 of record SDWI01002882.1, read on the forward strand.
TGGCTCAATGTGACAATCTTTTTTACACTGATTTTGAGGCCAAACGCTGAGCAAGTATTGAAAAAACTGTTTACGATCAACTACAGCTGTTCCTCGTAATGAGAGCAGAAGGCAGCGTCATCTGCATATAGGGCCTCGCATACATGTAACGTTGTTGTTTTGGTCTTATCCTTCAGGCGTGACGTAGAAAATAAATTGGCATCAAATCCGGTTATCAGGCCCACACCAGGGTTAGCAAGGTTAGTATTTTGCTTTATTTCTCTCAGTATTACAGAGAAGTATATCCCGAAAAGAGTTGGGGCCAAAACACAGCCCTGCTTCACACCATTTACAGTTACGTTCTGGTATCATCCCATCGACTTGGGCAGTGCCTTGCATGCTTTCATGGAATGATTTAATAAGGTCAAGTAAGATTGGAGAACATTTTTGAGAATTGTGAAGAGCGCTTCTCGATTCACGTAGTCAAAAGCTTTAGGGAGATCCACAAAGGCCACATGGAGTGGCATTTGTTGCCCCTTGCTTTTTCTTGTAGTTGTCATCATATCTACAGTTCCTCTACCTGAGCGGAAACCATCGAATAGGAAGAAGGGGAGGGGGAGTTATTTTATATGTTAAATAACCTATTCAGGCTTATGAAATAAAATTAGAAAGCGAAGCAGATTACGATGAAGCTGTTTGTTGCAAAATAGTTTCAGGAAATTCAAAATTAACTACTGGATTAGTTTATCGAAGTCCAAACATAAACGAAGAGGATAACACAAAAAATAAAAAATGCAATAATGGAAGTTAGTAAAGGGGAATGTATCATAATGGGAGATTTTAACCATGGACACATCCAATGGAAATCTCTAGAGAGTACAGGGGGTGATGACCAACAATTTTTATTTTTAATTCACACTTTGAGTCAGGGTACAATCGTTCGGCCAGCGTTTGTAGACATGTAAGAATAATACGTGCAAATATTTTACAAACAACACTTAGCAGAGATATTCTTCTGTAGTTATTGCATTCACCTCTGTCGCCCTTGTTTTTGTACAGAGTAATTATAGTTGAGTCCCTCATTTCCTGTGGGAATGTGCGTTCTCGCCAGCACTTCAAGAGTAGACTGTAGAGTGGTAATAACAACACTTGCCTGCCAGCCTTGCTCAGGTCTGTATGAATCGCGTCTTTGCCTGAGGCTTTGTTATTTGACAGTCTGGCGACAACTGCCTCCATCTCTGTGAACTGTGGTTCATCGTTAAGTTCTTCCATAATCTCCATGGATGACACTTTGTCAATTGCAGGCGCAGTGTAAGGTCGTTTCGTGCCGTAAAGATTGGAGAAGTGTTCAATCCATCGATTCATTTGGTCAGCTCTTTTTGTTAATCCAACGCCATCTTTCGATCTGAGGGGCGCTGTTTTCTTTATTGCTATTTTTATGCCTGCATACATACTTTTCAAGTTCCCAGTTTTTGCCGCTGTCTCGATATCCTTACTTAGGCCAACATAGTATAGATTAAGTGCTTGGCAGTTCTTTGAGCTAGACTGCGAGGCTCTCTGTAGCGAGCACTGGTTGTCACATTTGGCCTGCTTTTGAATTCCAAAAGCGCCTTAAGTTTTGGTGCTTCAATCGCGTATTCAATGGTGTCAAGACTGGATACAAACCAGTCTGGGTTGCGATGAGAGCTTACGTCAAAAGTGTCCTAGGCTGTTTGGTGAATGGTTTGTTTGAGGAGCGGTCAGTACTCATTTGCATTCCCGTTTTCTTCTAATTGACCAACTCGGTGTTTCAGGGTTGTGTTGTAGTCCGCAGTCAGTTGTCGAATACAAATTTGGGCTATATCAACACTGGTTTGCCCATGTTGCTTTCCTCTGTGTTGGGGTTTATGCGACAATTTCATATTTGAAATTACAAGACTATGATCTGTGTCGCAATGGTGAACTGAGTTGTTGTAGAAATTGTTTTGTCTCTCTTTCCGTAAGATGGGTTTTTGCGGGATGAGGTCGTTGACCTCATGCTCAACCCCAATCTCGAGGGCCAGCCGACTGACTTTGGTCTGGTCGCTATCCTTCAACCTGTCCGGCATGATTAGACCTTCCAGGAGACGAGGCTTCCGCCGGCATAGCTCTGCGGGTTAATGAGACACACAAGCCTTCCCACCACGACAACGCATCCGTCTCAATGGAGTGATTAGTCAGGGTTTTTAACTGGTTACCAATGTGGACACGTGTGATAGGTGTGTTTCTTCATTAACATCCATGTCGTTGCATAGATTAGGGTTTACTTGATGAATCATCACGTTCACTTGCAATGTTCAGGATTAGATGGAAGGCAGCACATCATCTGGATGACCCGATATTGAATAGCTTTAGCCCACTGAATGTAGTGCGGTTCAAAGTGCGGTGCCAACTAGTTGTTTACAATAACTGGTCTGGTAGGTTTGAAGAGTTCTACGCATTTGAAAAATACACTAGATACAACATCACCACCTAGTAGTCCGGACCTGCATGCATGTTCGTGGTGGAGGTTCATGGTTTTGCTCCATTAAGATTATTTCAACCACTAATCTAAAAAATCTCCGTTTAAACTTGACCTTCATATCTTCCCTAAACTGGAGCAATGAACCTAGATATGAGACGTTGTCGTCCTGTGAAAGTGTCTAACCACATCAAACCATAATTTTGTTTGGGAAGGCTAACTGAATGTCATGTTGATTCAACCCTGTATAGTTGTTGTTGGGCTTGTTTGATTGTGATGGACAGTAGAGCGATGTCATCAGCAAAATCACTATTACTTAGAACTTTTGCCTGATGCATGTCGATTTTGTTGGTTTTCCTATTTTCCTTCTATCACCTGTTCTACTTTCCCCATTCACCCCAATCGCTTCTCATGACGGCGGGTTATGTGTGGATACAACTCTGTTGAACTATTCTTATATTTGGACCAGCCTAGTTTCTGTCATCTCGCTTCACCCGGCGTGTTCGTTCTTCGGATCCAGTTATGTTTGTGTACCTATAGTTTCACTTGCTCTTTCTCTGCCAGTGCCAGTCTTACAACCATACGAGTTATCATGTCAGCTGTTTCTTTAGCTTCCTGTCTCACATGATGCCGTTCACTTTCATCTACGCTGCAGCTCCTGCTTGCACCCTTGTATCCACCCTACTTCCACAATCATTACCCATTGTCCCTCCCAAATGTACATTATTCTATGATTCACAGAAATATATGTGTTTCCCTATCCCGCGGTCCCCATTTACATGACACATTAATTTGCCCAGAATCAACTTAACCGGACACAAATAATTATAGATGTTGTTTATGTCACATAAAATAGGCGACGCTACAAATTCTTACCTCTAGCTGTGTTTCGAGCTGAATACGTTTCAAGTCCACTTCCTCAACATGAATAACGAGGATGTCAAAATGTTCTTGGTGAGCCTTCCGTTCATGCTTGCGTACTTCTGATTCACTGCCCTGAAAATGCAAACAAAAACTTATGTTGCCATATCCATGACCGGGGCTTGGATATTAAGACGATATTATTTGTGCCTAACAGTAATATTCACTCTCTTTACTCTAGTCATTGTTATATACACATTCTGATCGTCCCAATTATAGCAGCCATTTATATGCATATATATTTATTTTCCACTTGTTTGATTTAATACACTATGTTGGGTATATAAATTAATGTAACGTTTTAGATAATGAAATGATACTAGCATTAATATCTCTTTTTCTGAATTTCCATTCTATGGCTACCACGTCAAGTTGATGCTGTGTCGAGGTTTTGCAAAGTGTGAATGTTTTGATGGACTTAAATTTACATGTCAAAAATATGCTGGTACACCTACTTTGTTCATATTTTAATAAACAATAAATACTAAGTAAGTGTAGTTTATGACATACCTCAAAGGTGCATCCAACAAAACAGTACTGACACTTCTGTGGTTGCATAAGGCAGTCCCGAGTGTGCAGTTCCATCTGAAAAGGTCAAACGAATCAGACATTTAGTTGTATGTGATGTACCTGTTGATTTCTTTGCGGATATTTATTTGCTAACCACATTGTAAAGTGACAAGAAAAGGCTGTGTCACAGAAACGGGTAGGCTTCACTCTTATCACCATAGCACAGCTTTTCTGTACTGTACGTCTGCGTAGTTGGTATTGTCGTCGCGCGATCGTCTCATTTATCTGCTTCTTGCTTTTTCCTTTTCCTGGTTGTCATTTAGTTGTTCTGATGGATCATCTCTCTCCCAACACCATGTAATAAGCTAGAATTATGACAGCAAAGGCATACCTGATTTCTGAGAGTCTTTTTGCCGCATTTGTAAGGACAGTCGATAATCAAATTTGGGCAAACGTTTTCACAGTGTTCCTGCCGAAAAACATGGACAATATTAACAATTATTGATAATATCGCGCACAATTAAATGCCTAACATAATATAAGAAATTCCAAAGAAAGACTTAATAGGAGGTACACTTGTGGCAGACTAAATGTAGCGTGTAAATATATATTTGATCTTATGTCTTTAAGCAGGATATATGCTAGTTCAACACAACATAAATCCCAGCAGCGTTAATAATTTTATGTCTTAAAACAACATTTACAAATCTATCAGATATTACACGTAGATGATTAATAATTGGAGTATCAATAAGTCACCGGCGTCCTTTTCCATTTGCAATTTGCTCTTTGCTTTTGATGGCAATATTGTTTAATCTTGTTAAATATCATGGCCATTGTCGTGTTATGCATTGAACTATTCATATCCTATTAAGTTCAAACCTTTCGGAGGATTCTTGCCACTTCTGCGTGACAATGACTGCAAGGTACTGGCACATAGCCGCAGTGTTTGAAGTGTTCATCCAGTTACTTTCTGGGGACTTTTTCATTGCAGCCAAATCCCTTGAATGAACAGTCCACTGGCCTGAACTCACACTTTTCGGCATGGCTCTGGGAAATCAAACAATATATGAATATCAGTAATGTAGCTTGTGATAAATGTTGTGCTACCAGCAATCAAAACATAATTAACTTTTTCATGGGAAATAAGGAAAGCACAACAATTATGCACAATAAGTGTTTGACTGTGTATTTTCCATTGTGGTTTGAATTTAGGTCTGGGAAACACATAATTGTATGTGTTTCATGCAAAGCTTAGTGTAAATGCGTTGCTTGCATTTTAGTCGATTCAACGTATTCATGTCTTCATTACTTTTATAGTAACACAACTGTACGACTTGAATGCATAGTTAATTAGGAATGTGTAATTGCTGAATAATTGTGGAGGAGATTGACAGCAACTTGTTGGAGAGTTTGCTGATGCTGATACTGGACACCCAAACGTTGAAAGTGTTCTCATCTCGCACTTCGTAACATTTCTTTTTATGAAATGAGGTCGTTGGAAACGTTTGGCTAACACAAACTAGATTGATCCACACAACACAAACCATGCAATTGTGAGTATCTATCAATATCAGGTAGATACCTATACTATCCGACAAACTAATTTCCAACTACCTGCAGTTGAGACCACTTCATTGTGACCATGCAGCCCACGTAGAGACAGAAGACGGGTTGCAGGAGGATTTCGCGACATGTGCCCCGATCATAGAACATCTTCAATAACACAGAAAGCCATTAATGTCGGTGTGCAAGAATGGCTACGATGACTTTCTGAAAAAGTACTCGTGCAACTGAGTTGTTAGATGTTATTTTATCGATGAAAGAAATTCAGATCTATACAATGTTTAAGTTGCGGGACAACATTTATTATTTGTATTTCTTCATTCAGCAATCAATAGAATTCAATGAAATTAAACGAAAAACATAGTTCTGGAACACCCATAGTATTTATGGAGGGTATACACCACTGAAAGCTTAACTCTGGTTGAACGCTATGATAATGTTTGTCAATTATTGTTTTGATGGCACGTACCTGAGAGTTTGACGGTGGGGGCGTAGCTGTGCTACGACTTATTATTTCTGGTAGTTATTAATCTGATATTCTTTGTACATCCTAACGACGGCAGCACTGCGTGCTATTTACATTTAGATGAACTACAGCAGTGTAAATGAGCCATCATAATGCAGAGTGATTGTGAACCGGTTACACTATACAGGTATATACAATGCACTACTCCTACAGTGAGATCGTTTTATGTATACAACAACTTATACATACCCTGTCTTTAGATATCATCACACAATCTTCATCAAGAGCAGGACACATCACTTCTGCAGCCGTCTCAAATGTTCTTTCCAAGCAGGACACACACATTCTGTGGCCACATTCTGTTTACCAGGGGTCCTTCAGAACGTATTTGCATACTACACATCTAAAACGACCTGGAAGTGCCACAAATCTTGGAAGTGGCCCATACAGAACGGTTTGCATCAAACTTGGGGGTGCCCTCGACGACATCGTCTTTCACATGAACAACCTAGCTGTAACAGACCACAAAACACAACATTCGTTTGCATTGAATATTGTTAAATGATTGAAAATATTAACCGATTTAAACACTAAGTGGCGAAATGGTGTTGCCTGCTAGCATGAAGTGACTCTGAAAAAGCCATGCTACTGGCAAATTCCCAAATAATGAGTTGACGTGCTCGTTTGTTTTAAATATAAGGGAAGATAGTTCCAGTGAGTTTAACATCAGTTGTATGTAAATTACTCGAAACATTAATTAGAGACCACATGGTGAAATTCCTCGTAAAACATAAATTAATAAATACATCTCAACATGGATTCCTAAAAGCAAGGTCATGTCTAACCAATCTCTTATGTTTTT
>SDWI01002884.1:0-24133 GCA_009193005.1 Lamellibrachia luymesi
TGTTCATTTCCTCGTTTCCTCGTTAGCCTCTTCGAACCCTGTTAATGATCACTGCCGTTACCGTCGCTGCTGCTAACAGACCCTTCGTTCCCTCCCGATACCCCTCTCCAACAATCGAATCACCCAGGAGAGCGCCTCTTGGTGACCGTATCACCCAGGTTCACCTGAAACCTGCATGTCTTTTTAGGGTTAGGGTCAGGGTTGACTACAGACGTCAGAATTAGGGTTATTAACGCTAACCCTAACTGGCTATCGTATAAGTACAAAAGGTCAGTGACCTTTGATCTTTGACCTTACCCCGCAGCGCCGTCTGGTAATCAAAACAACATGACAACAAAACAAGATGGCGCGCCCCTGGTGACCGTATCATCGCAAAACAACATGGCAGCAAAACAAGATGGCAGCCTCCATAGAAAGGTCACGTGACATACAAACGAAGAGCTGTGACGTCATAGGTCACGTGACGGCTCTCGACCCATCAGAATCGTCGACACGTTTGATACGTAGCGCCCCTGGCGACAATATTACCGCAAAACAATGTCTCGGGGGCGATAATAGGGGATGACACGTTGCGCCCCCTGGTGACGGTTTCACTACAAAACGGTGTAATTTATGCAAATTTATGCAAATGAGCTGTGACGCCATAGGTCACGTGATGGTTCTCGACCAATCAGATCCATCGACACAATTGCCCCCGTGGCGCCCCCTGGTGGTGAAACTGCTCTCGACCAATCAGAAAGTGCCCCAAATTTTACCATTGAGCGATAATAGGGGATTATACGATGGCGCCTCTAGCAGCAATAAGCGCACGACCAATCAGAATGCTCCATTTCAAATTTCAACCAATCAGAATGAGCCCCAAATCTTACCATTTTTAAGAATTGAAAAACACCAACATACTACTAACGTGCTTGTACAAATGTTAGAAAAGAAAGCTTCTCACTTAGAGTTATCAGATTATGGAGTGGTCTACCGGAAGTAGTTGTAACTGCCCCAAGTATCAACTCATTTAAAGAAGGCAGTAGAACCACAGGACACAAAGCAGCATTAGTTAAGGAAACGTGTAGGTTGGACATGAGAAAGTACTCATTCCCCCATAGCCACAAGGTGATAAATGAATGGAGCAAACTGTCAAATGGTTGCGTTAATGTTAGTAAGGGGAATACATTTTTTTTTAAATTGACAGATATCAATTAATCTAATAAGGGCGGGCTATAAATAGATGATAAAATTTATCTCGATAAGCCAATGCCATGGCTTCTTTGTCCACTTGCCATCTGTAGTTTGGGACGGCAGTCTTGTTAAATCTAAATCTACTTCATCTACCGCAGACATAGTTCTCAAAGAATACAACATACCTGATTTCCACCAACAGGCGACGTACACGTAGTTGATATACTGCGCCTTGACTGTCGAGTCCGTAGAGGTAGAACGAGTTCCAGAAATTAGCCGATGTTCTCGCAGAATTTCAGGAAGCGACAGGACCCCGACACTTGTCTGGCTTCACTTCGACCGATCGTTGTTTGGGTTCTAGTATCCCGCTGTTGGAGCTTAGTTATAAATGTATTTTTTTCACTACGACCTGTTGTCACTTCGTCCGACCAATCGCAGAACAGGGAAAACGCTTTCATGTTCCACTCTCTGTACGGACTGTTCCCCCCGCACCCCGTGTCACGACATGCGCTTAAATAATTAATGATAATTATATATTATCATAAATAATTATAACCTTCCCAACAAAATGGCAACGCCATGTCCAAGAACCGAGAACACTCAGAATAATACTGTAGATCTGTGACAATGCAATGGCATGCGCAAAGTTATAAACAACACAACAGATCAAGCGATTGCCATCTAAAACGCTCCGCACTGAATGCAGGATTTCGAATTCGAGGAGTCGTTATAATAATTTAAAACTCTTTCTGGATTTATCGCTAGATGACTATGAGACGCCGTACGTAGCGGCCAAAAGGGTGATGAAACGGCAAAACATGTCGAGTCCTGCAAGAACCGTCGAGTCCTGCAAAACCCGTCGAGTTTTGCAAGAAACGTCGAGTCCTGCAAAACCCGTCGAGTTCTGCAAGGACCGTCGAGTTCTGCAAAACCCTTCAAGTTCTGCAAGAACCGTCGAGTCCTGCAAAACCCGTCGAGTTCTGCAAGAACCGTCGGGTCCTGCAAAACCCGTCGAGTTCTGCAAGAACCGTCGAGTTCTGCAAAACCCGTCGAGTTCTGCAAAACCCGTTGAGCAGGACTCGCCTATGAGGCGCCGTAGCGGCCAAAAGGGTGACGAAACCCACATAAAAGTTACTAAACGTTACCATAACAGATAATTGATATTTACTATATTTTCATGAATCACTCACAAAGTCATTACCACAGAGGACAATGAATGGAAAAAATCCTGTAAATGCTACCAACGTAAACTTGCTTAAAAGCTAAATTTATATTTAAAACGACAATGCCACGAGACGGCCTGCAGAATACATAACGAATTCAGTGCAGGATTCCGTGTGGACTATCGTGGTTTAGTGGCAGAGCGTTCGTTTTATGTTTGCAGGATCCCGTGTTCAATCCTTGGTATGTCCGATTAAAGTTTTTTTCGTTTAATGTTATTACTATTATTTTATCAATCATATTTAGCGCAATATTCGCTTTTGTTTAATTTCGCTGATTGGCAAATGTGTAGTACTAATTATTTCTAAGTGTGGCTTAGTAGCGACTTAACAACTAAACTGGTTATGACGTTAGCAAATAGGATGTGAAGCTAGAAACTATTTTATTAACACATTTAAATAGTTTTTGCAATGTATGCCTTTTAAAAATAAATAATATATGTGATCCCTTATGAAAGTATCCCCAATGATCATATTTTGAGGTTAGATGCAACTGGTGCATACATTAAAACATTTAGAAACCTTTATTTCAGATGATGAATGTACAGTCAGATTTGGTGACATTCTTATGCTCGCAACTGGAATGGAGCCTTTTCCACCCCTGGGGTTCACATTGCTTTTAAACATGGTCATCTTGCACTATCTCATCATTGTATGATGAGTAATAGACCACATTTCATTATAATTTGATGTGCAATAAAACATTTTTAGTACCAATAATTAGTAATATTTCTAAAAAAATGTAAGACATAAATGACATTTTATACCAACTTTATGGATGAACTATAACAAGTATGTCAATTAGAATGAACTCATAATGACCATAATCAGTGAAAATATACCAAGCATGTTTGGAAATGAATAGCAATATTTTTTCAATAATGAGCACTATTTTTACTGTGTTTGGATTTTTAACATATTCTAGTAGGCATATTGAAAATATTATCAACTACTTGAATTGACAGGTATCTAACGATGACCTTATTTTGTATTATTTCACCACGTTTATTGTGTTTTAATTCAAGCAGTTGGTGGTACAAGGGCATTATTTATCCATTGTCATCTTATTTACAAAACTTTTCTTTGACCATCAACATGGTTTTCGACCCAAGCATTCAACAGAATATGCTGCACTGGTATTAATAGATAGGATTATAACCTAAATGGATCAATTTGAAATACCCACATACATATAGTTAGACTTTTCTAAAGCCTTTGATACCATTGACCATTTAATTTTAACTGCCAATATAAAATATTATGGTATAAATGGTACAAATCTGAACTTATTTAGTAGCTACCTAAATAATCGTAAACAATATACTGAAATTGATAATATAAACTCAAACATGTTACCAATAACNTATATATAAATGATTTTGCACAAGCCAGTAAAATATTTAATTTCATCATTTATGCTGATGACACAACTTTATCAAGTACCTTAAACACTTTTATCGATAACATACACAATAACAATTTAGAATCTTTAATAAATAACAAACTTTTAAAAATAAATGAATGGCTCAAAATAAATAAATTATAATTAAACATTCCAAAATCTAAATATATGACATTCCAAAACGCAAATAAAAATGTACAAATGTTTACCATGAAGATATATAATATAAATATTGAAAAAGGTAAGGAATTTAATTTCCTAGGTTTAATTATTTATGCAAATTTGAACTTGAAAAGACATGTTGAAAAAAATTCAAACGCATGTTCTAAAGATATTGGTATTAAACAAAATAAAACATGTTATCTCAACAAATTAAAACGTTATAGAATTCATTAGTTGTACCAAACATTAATTATTGCATCATGGCTTGGGATTTTCATTGAAATGGAATAATAAAACTTCAAAAGAAAGCTTTGAGAACTATTACCTTAAGTAATTATAATTCCCACACAGAGCAACTCCATAAAAAAACTCAGCATGTTAAAAGTAGATGACATTCTTAAATTACAACAATTACAATTTTATTATATTTACATATATATTTATTTACCCGTTTATTTACAAAACTGGAGGATCATCTTCAACTATTACATATAAAATTATGAAACACGAATCAAGAATGAAATATATACTTATAAAACTAAACACGAATTTGCAAGGAAATGTCTTCGGCATAATTTAGGTAAATGCTAGCAGTGTCAAACAGAATTTTTTAATATCTCAGATGAAACATTTCGGTGACTTTAATCTACATTTGGACATACTTTCAGCAACAATAACTACCTTTAATGATATCCTGGTATTCTTTGATTTAACAGGATTTAACAACATCTGAAACAACATGTAACAATATCCAGACACCTACAGTTTATCAGTCTATCACACTGTCATTGTCGATGTCAACGTTTCCAGAACTCCAGTAGAGTCAAAACACAATGTGTTTTACATACATATTCATAAAATTAGCATTGTTGCTTTAAAGGCTGACATCCTTAAATCCGACCTAATCAGGGATCCAAAAGGACACCTATCCGATTTATGTGGACAGTACTATCAAATACTGAAGGCTTTATTTGACAAACATGCACCTGTGAGATACAAATCTGTGTCACAAAAGCCACCCGCGCCATTGATGACTCCCGAAATTCTACAATCTAAAAGGCGGCGTCGTTATCTTGAGCGCGTATGGCGCAAATCACGCTCGTATTGGACAGGTCGCGTTATTCAAAACAGTGTCACTACTGCAACAGACAAATGGCCAAAGCTAAATCGGATTATTATACAAGTATGGTCTCAAATAACTCTGAAAGTCCACGTCAGCTATGGAACTGCATAAATCAACTTCTACACAGGCGGCCTGCTACATCTCTACCTAATCATGTTTCAGTCACGTCACTATGTGATTCTTTCTCTAGTCATTTCAAGGACAAAGTAAGTCTCATCTGTTCTGCTTTTCCATGTCATACTTTAAGTACTGTAAATGTGGACTCTAAATAAGTAAATTCTTTACTTGCATCGTTTGAACCTGCCACAGTGGATGAAGTGGAAGAAATAATAATGTCCTCCAGAAATAAGTTCTGTGATCTTGATCCACTACGAACCATACTGTTTGATACATTGCTCAAACCGATAACGGATATAATAAATGCATCACTGTGTTCTGGCTTGTTTCCGGATGATTTCAAACACGGCCACGTCAACCCACTTCTTTAGAAGACATATCTGCCTAAAGAAGATCTAAACAGTTATATACTTGTTTCCAATCTTAACGTTATTTCCAAAACACTGGAAAAAGTTGCAGCAAGCCGTCTAAGGTCTCACATCAGCTCGGCCGCACTCCCCACTTCATGTGGTGTCCTTCGGGGATATGTTCTCGGACCTTTGTTGTTCACTCTCTACACTACGCTACTCAGCTGTGTTATCCAAAGTCATACCTTGGATCACCACCTTTCCGTAGATGACACACATATCTACATTTCTGTGGCTACACGGATGCAAATCGCTCCCTAAACCAACTCAGCGATAATCTCCAAAAAACTGGATGATTGCACTGGATGATTGACAGCAAATTAAAGTTAAATGCAAATAAAACGGAATTTCTCATCATAGGTACTTCAAAGCAGCGTGGCAAACTTGATGGTTTATTCCCGACACGTATATTGAGTCAAAATATCACACCAGCAGCCTCGGTACGGAATTTGGGAGTCACCTTTGATAACAACTTCCATTTTAGACAACATATTTCTCAAACGTGTCGTTGCTGTTCTATCATATCCGTGACCTTCGCCGTATTCGCCGGTATATGTCACTTTCTGTCGCTAAAACTATTGCAACAGCTCTTGTTAGCGGCATACTTGATTACTGCAATTCCCTCCTTCACAATATTGCTATCAAGGATATTACAAAAGTTCAACGTGTCCACAATTCTTTGGCTATTGTAGTTACACGATCTCCTCGCTTCTCTCGCTCAGTGCCACTTCTAAAATCATCGCATTGGCGATATCGCATTATTTTCTGAATCTGTACAATTACCTATCAAGTCCTTTCATCCAAACAACCTGCATATTTACATGCAATGCTCACTCAAGCAAGACAGCCAAGACAGTTTCGGTCGTCTGGTTCGTATTTACTTTCTGTTCCCAGAGTAAAGACAAACGCTGAAACTCGAGCTTTCTCGGTTGCCGCACCAACCCGATGGAATTCATTCAGCGTTAAATCAGCAGGACATATGCAGGGGGTAGTTTCGTTTCGGACATCTGTTGACGACTTTTCGCATTATATATGATCACGAGAATGCATAACCCTTTGGTTTTGCTGCGAGTAGTTATAGTGCAGGAATGACCAAGCCAAAGAGGTTGCCAATATGGGAGTGTCACGTGACTTCCGGTCGCAGAGCCTTCTGGGTATCGTAAGCGCCCCCTGGCAGCGACATATATCCCTATGCATACCCCTAGAGCGCCCCTGGTTACTGGAGCTAACCCTAACCGTCGTAACCCCAACTTTTCATTGGAGTGCTAACCATAACCCATGTCGACCGCTGGAGCTAACCCTAACTGTTGTAACCCCACCCTGTAGACGTTTGCGGTCTTAACCCTAACGGAGTGACCCATACGCAGCAATTAAGAATAGGGTCATTATCATAGGGACTAATGGAGACGAGAAACCAACGCAACACGGTATGGTACGAGTGCACACGTATTTTATTGAACAACACAAGCAGCATGACGATACAACAAGGGTAGCGTGTAATATCACCACTACGACTACGACTACGATGAATATAATGACGATTGATGATGACTTGACTTGCGGATGTTGACCATCACGTCAGAGGTCGCGAGCTTAGGGGTGTCTCCACCTCGCCAGAGGCTCCAGGGTGTTCGATGATGAAGAGGCGACTTGCGGATGTTTACCATCACGCCAGAGGTCGCGAGCTTACGGGTGGTGCGTCCACCTCGCCAGAGGCTCGATCGATGTACTACTACTACTACTATGATGAGCGATAATACAGTCTACCTTATCGAAGCTGTTTAAGCCAATCAAATACGCGGCAATCGTTAGCTACTAGATCGGTGCCGAATAGGTTAACAAAAGTTCTCATCGGAATGCCAATACAACGAAGCAATACAAAAGCTACACAATATTGTCCACAAACGTAAGACAGAGGACTCTGAAGCCTCTTGGTGTTATGAGTCCACTCGGAACAATGTTCGTTCAGGAAGGTGCGGAACGCAGCGTGTCGTGGCGGCAGACCGTACAAGCAGATGTAATCGCCGCGTCCGTCGGCATCCAGGTACAGCGCTATCCAATGTTCGCCCGGTTCGTTGCCGTCGTCGGTGTTGCACAAGAAGGCAGCGGGCAGAGCGCCGTCTATCGTCGTGGGCAGTCCGTCTTTGGGTACGACGCCGCGAAATATCGATCTGGCGCGCGGGTCCATCGCCAGTAGTCTAGCGATCTGCAAAGTGTCCATCTCATGTCGATTTCAGCACGGACTCGAGCTCGGCGTAGACGACGACGTTCACGGTGTTCAGCATGACTAATAATTAACAAAACCTGTTTCCTAATATATGTCTACCATACGTTTGTGTATAATATATATTCAATAGTAATACTTATTCTATTTGATATACCGCGTTTTTCTGTAAATGATCTACACCAAATTCAAGTCGCTGCACCAAGTCCAAGTAGCCGGAAGTTATGCTCGCCCGGTTCGTCGCCGTTGTTGGTGTTGCACACGAAGGCCGCAGGCAGAGCGCCGTCTATCGTCGTAGGCAGTCCGCCGCGAAAGATCGATCTGATGCGCGGTACCATCGCCAGTAGTCTAGCGATCTGCAGGGTGTCCATCTCAGTAGTAGATGATGTTGCGGCTCTTGTCTATT
This sequence comes from Lamellibrachia luymesi, assembly GCA_009193005.1. Lineage (NCBI taxonomy): Eukaryota > Metazoa > Annelida > Polychaeta > Sabellida > Siboglinidae > Lamellibrachia > Lamellibrachia luymesi. The sequence goes on from SDWI01002884.1 coordinate 8,235, forward strand.
TCCAACACGGACTCGAACTCGGCGTAGGCGATGACGTTCACGGTGTTCGGCAGCGCGTCGCGGAAATGCAGTTCTATGCGTAGGTTGCCCTTTTGTACCAGAAGGAAGCAAGGGCCGTCGCACTGGTCGGGGGTCAGGTCAAAACCAAAGAAGGTGTAGCCGTGTCGGTAGTCGCTGCGAGTCAGTCCGTTCCCCTCGTCCTGCCACATCTTACCGGTCGAGGAGAACAGACTCATGTAGCTCCTGACGAAGAGGTCGTCTTCGAAATTCGGCTGGAAAGGTTTGGAGGGTATCTGTCGTCCGTCCACGTACACTGCGTGGAAGTTGATGGTGTTGTTCTTGGTGTGAAACGGATTCTTGGTGTACACACCGTTGTACGCATCGTTATCGATGCAGCACAGCACCATACGTTTCGGCAGAGTGCCGAGGAACAGGTTCTCGTGCGTGTGCGACCGAGCGTCTGCGGGAATGGAGTACACCTTGCAGTCGACGGATCGCATCGGATACTTGACCGTGCTCTTCTCTAGAGCCTTGATGTGCGCCATCTGCACGGTCGGATTCAAGGTGACCTTCTTTGCAAACAAGGTGGCATTGACGATGTTTATCCTGTAATCGGGGTTGTTCCCACCAGCCATGAGTGCAAAAGCGGACTTACTGCGAACCAGTCGTACCTTGACATCGACGGCGTTGATGAGGAATTTATCCTGCAGAAAGAGATCCACGTGGAGACGGTCCATCAGGTCGACCATGCGACTCCTCACGATGTTCGCTCTTCGAGTCACGAATCCTTCGTTAGCCGCGGGTCCTTCGACTATCTCGACGGCGTCCATGCGAGTGGCCGTGTCCTTGTACCACAGCTGACTCGTCAGTTGCGTGTCCTTGGCATCGGGACCGTAGCTCAGCAGCGTCTCTCTCTAGGCGCGATACGCGTACGTGTTGGTCGAAGGGGTCACGAGCGTACCGTTCAGGTAGACGTCGACTTGACTGAACAGCGAATGCAGCCAGTTATTGACTGGACCCATTGGATCGGCCAAGTCGAGATCGTCCAGAGAAGCCATGGGTTGATGTTTCACTACGTGGCTGTCGACGATGCTGGTCTGAGTGGGGTGTACGGTAAAGAGATCCAGCTCGGTCTTCACCACTTCGCACGACTGTCTATGTACGAAAGCCATCGTCGAATATGTCGGCCTCACGTTTCGTGGACGTCTGTCTCTTGCGCCGTCTCGTTGCTGAAGTGACTCCTTTCTTCGCAGGTGCGCGTTTTATACGTTTACGAGGTCGCAAGCCAGGGGCCAAAAGACCACGCATCAGACTCCTGCCAACATCCGTGACGCGTCGTTTGGTCGCCTTTTTATGCTCTGGCCTGACATGACGTCGTTGGCTATGCGCACGCCGGTCTTCAACGCCCCCTTTCCCAACGCCACGGCACCTCTCTTGATGAGTGGCATGATGTTGCGCAGCAGATCTCCAAACAGACTGCCTAGTCCGTGACCTCGTTGGTATTGGGCACCGGCGAAGTAGGGCAGTGCACCACCCGCCTGACGCGCGTAATACTCGTTGTAATTCATCTTCAGAACAGTCCGGTCCTACGCCGTCGAAAATGAAGCGTCACCGTCACTCTACCGTACTTGAATGGCACGCGCCGTCCGGTGTCGTCTCTTATATCCATCTCGATCGACTTGAAGTGCGAGTACAACAGAGGCACGTAGTGAATATTAGTGAACCTATCAGATACCGTGGCACCGTGACTTCCGCTAACCGAGAGGGCTCGCAACAAAGGCGCGAGACTGTCACCCACTATACGAGACTCCACGACGTCCGTGTAGACGAAGATGGCATTGATCCCGCGAGTCATGCTCACCACGTCGTCAGCTTCTTTACGGAAGGGGTACGGAGCACCAGGACTGTGTGTAGGTGGCATAAGCACGGTGGCTGATGGTGTGACACCGATATCCGTTCCACCTAGTCTCGGTGAACGTACTGGCGTTTGCTTTCTGCTGCTATTGCTGCTGCTGCTACTACTGCCGACGGACTGGTGACGACCAACTTGCGAAATCCTAACATAGGTCCCAACGCACTGTGGTACGGTATGGTGAACACGGTGTCGGATGACATGAGCAACGTCATTTTTTGAGTGATGGGATTGTAGCTCAATTTAGCTCGTGCCTTGTCCGTCGTTGTACGTTGCAGACCCCTGTTGATACGGTTCATCAATGTCGCAGGACCTTGTAATACCCAGAGGCTAACTTCGTACTCGGGGTAAGACCCGTAGGATTTTTCTCACCGAGGAAGAACCAGACTTCTTCCTCTGAAACGTTGTACTACGTGTGTGGGTACTGTATCTCTGCTAACCCACATTCCCACTCGCCAGTCAGATCGATACGTTGAGGCAAGTCCGTGATGTAATGGGCCAACGTATTGTCGGGATACATCTTCATGGAAGCGTTGCTAGGAAGCGTCAGGTAGAAATCAGTCGCCATTGCGTCTCAACGTGGGATTCTGGAACTACTCAACAAGGCCGTCCACAGATTAGAATTCTCGTGACCTGTGGTCAGGTTGTAAATGCTTATCAGGATGACAGTGAACAAGACAAGGACCTGACACAGAAAGACTATTTCCTCTTTAGGACACACGGTACCGAACAGATGCCAAGGAGTACAGCCCTCTTCGCTCTGTGCGTCAGTACTCTCCTCTCCTGCTGCTGCTACGTCCTCTTGTTCCTCCTCCTCTTCTATGATAGTGGTGGTGGTGGTGAAGTCCCGTGTTGTCGTTTCTTGTGTCATTCCTCGAATGACGTGTCACCATACGCGTGGCTAGTCTTTATAGTGGACGAGTGCCTTGGCATCGATCCAGCTGTTGAATTTGGAGGGGTAGCCGAACCATTTCACCAAAGCCTCCATTCGTCTACCTACCTTACGACGCTGCAGTACCGATTCCACGCGGTACACTTTATCGGCGGGTACCGACACCTTCTGCAGCTCCAGTTCGTAGAATGTGCCGTCCAGCACTTCACCGAGATCGTCCCACAATCGGTACACGGTTGGATTGGAGGGATGAACATTGTGTATCGTGAACATCTCTGCGCTCCAATTCGCCGCGTAGCCTTTTTCGAACTTACCTTTGTACTTGCTGACGCGCACGCGATCCGACACACGCAACTTGGGCACACCCTTACCGTCGTGTCCGTACAGACGCTGTCACAACTCTTCTTGATTCTTTGCACTTACCTGTGAAGGAGCCATGCCGATGCTACGATGGGGGGTGTTGTTGTACGATTGCACGAAGTCCTGAAGGACGTCGATGTATCGCCACGTCTGGTGTTTCGTGAAGTATCGCCACATGCACGTCTTCAACGTTCGGTTGAATCTTTCCACGATGCTCGCCTTCGTCTCCGCGTTGTGTTTGGAGAAGTGATGGATGCCGTGCTGCTTCAATAGAGCTTGAACGGATTTATTAAGAAATTCCAGTCCTTGATCTGTCTGCAACGTCTTTGGCCAGCCTTTGGTGAACGTGGTTGTCAGCGCTGCTACCAACGACGCCGCGGACTTGTTCTTCGTAGGAACACACCAGGCCACTTTCGAGAAGACGTCGATCATCGTGAGGAGAAAGGTAATACCGTCGTTGTCCTTTTTCAAATTCGACGAGATCGGCCTACCACTGCTGACGTGGACCACCCACGATGACGCGTCGTCTCCTGAAATGACGTCTCGCCGGTTTGTTATGGTGTTTGTGTGTGTAGGCGTCCTGTTCCGACAACCATTCTGCGACTTTTTTCCTCGGCACGCTCGTTACGCGTCGCAAGGCATCGACTCCACCGTAACTGCCTACCCTTGTCGGATCGAAGTAGACCGAACTCAGTGGTCTATTGCTCGGCATCATTAAAAGAGTTCCGATGGGTTGGCGGTGGTTGTGACGTTGACTCCGCAGCACGGTTCTTGACGAGTGACGATGAGTACGCTAACGTACACCAGAACCCCCACTACCACACCCACAACGATGACGAATGACCGACAATCTAGTAGTGAAACCATATCCCGAATAGTGACTGTAGTATAATACACATGTGTTGTGTAAGAAATATATAGCGTGTTGTTAACAAAGGCTCGACTGTAAGAAATATATATAGCGTGCTGTACAGTTAACAAAGGTTCGACGTTTATGTGTCTCACTCTGGTTTTCATTTCATTTCAGCTTCCATCGTCAACAATGGCCGGACGTAATGTCAGAACTCATTTACACCACGCCATGTGTGGATGCCGATGATGATGACAACGCTGATGGCTGTTATATCGAGGAGGACTGGAATGAAGAATGCGACCAAAACACAGCACACATAGACCACAAAAAGATGTGGGCGGCCGTGATGGCCGAAATGCTCGAAGCCATCAAAGCCCGACGCACACGCATGTTGTTGGATAGACGTGGCCGGTGGCTGCCGCCATTGGTGCTTGCGCCTTGATCTTGCCGACGATGTCTGCAGTCTGATTATTGCAACAATGACGAACAATAATGATATCACTATTTTACCACATACAATACCACTATGATATGACGTTATTTTAAAAATAATAAAGTTTCCTTGTGGCTTTATTCAATGATGTGTTGTGTCGATTTGTAGCGACGCTAGCAAACGAAATATGACCACATTTCACCCTGCTACCACGTAAAAAACGAGCGGATGAATGTTTATACATGCAGCGAAAGAAATGTAGGCATACGTGTAGGCTATACAACACATATCACATTATCACATTGTATCGAAGACTTTTCGTTTGATGGCGTGTTATGTCCAACGCCTATAAAGTCACTATATCGCCTCTGTCCCGACGGCTTACGGCTGGGTATAACCGGTTAGGGTACCGCGGCCGACAACGGGCCGGGTTTACGGTTAGCTCCAGTCGTTAAACGGGTTGGATTAGAGTTAAAGTTATTTCGCTCCTTGGGATCGGGGTGGCGGTCACGTCGGGGTGAAGGTCACTCCGTTAGAGTCAGGGTTCACCGCTGATGACGTCAGGTTAGGGCAACATTCCAGAGGTTGGGGTTACGACGTTTAGGGTTAGCTCCAGTCGGCAGGGGGCGCTCTAGGGTTACGGATAGGGTTACGGGTCCGCCCGCCGCTCGGGCTACCCAGAAGTCTGTGCGCATGCGCGCGCAACCGGAAACGGAAGTGATTCATGGAGGGTGCGCAATTTTTACCTTGTCATTTCCTTCCGTATACTACTGACATCTTTTGTTGAATTTCATCAAATAATACAAATACCGTTTAAGCTTCCAGCCACCTCTGATACCGTTTCCACGTTTGCAGCACATCTGCAGCAGCAAGGCCTCAAAAGCTCTACCATACAAACCTACCTATCTGCCATCTCAAACAGACACAAACTAGAAAATCTCTCAGACCCGACCGCGACATATCTCGTAACAAAGACGCTACAAGGCATCAAAAACAGTGAACCAAACGATACACAACGACGATTACCCATCACCAAGACAATTCTACAGCGGATTATATTGTCAATACCATTCTGCACGTCTAACATCTACACACAAACTATGTTGCGGGCATTGTTTCTCTTAACATACCATGCATGTCTACGTGTTGGTGAAGCAGTACACTCAAACCAACAAGCACACACACTCACCATTGACCACCTCACAGAAACACACAACAGCTATCAGATAACATTCACATTATACAAGCACAGCTGTACGGAGACTCCACTTTTTCTACTACAACAAACAAGCTGACACAATGTACTGTCCTGTTCTTGCACTTCGACAATATTTCCTTGCAAGAGGACAACAGCCAGGACCAATCTTTTTTGACGCCACAAAAACCCCAATCACCAGGGACAAGTTTGCTCACTACCTAAAACTTTGCTTACAACTGGCTGGGCTATCAACAAAAAACACATATTCCCTTCGCATTGGTCGTGCCACCCAATTAGCTATGGAAGGAGTTTCAGAGACCATCATAAAAACAACAGGCCACTGGAAAAGTAATGCATATACAAAATACATTAGACCGCCATGCTTCACACATTCAGAATAAGCACAAGCCACTTGCATACATACCATGCCACAATAACCATTTACTCAAGGTCTTGGTCTGGATGATGTCAGTGCCCGCTGGTCTTTCAGACTTTCGACTGTCCAAACACAACCAATTCACATACACCAATCAAGTCACTGACTGTCACATTTCCCTAGGTAAACGTCCATCAGATGTCATTGCATGCTGGTCTTTTGGATGTTCACCTGTTCATACACTTTATAGCCACGCCTAAACTTTACACACTATATAATTTCTTACAATACCTGCACACGTAATACAAAATTAGTCAAGTCTAGAAGATGTCAGTACCTGCTGGTCTTTTAGACTCACGACTGCGACAATCCACGCACACCAGTCAAATCACTGACTGCCACATAGTTTCTTTTCCACTTAATACAAATTAATGAAGTCTATAAGATGTCAGACTTCCAGACTTCATTTTCATCCTCACCCCATTACATGACTATACACATGTTTTACTTGTACTGCACATGGTGACAGTGCCTACTGAACATATATAATATAGTGAGGGGGGGGATTTTTTGTGTGATGACAGCATTGACTTCCATCAAGGTTTTGGCGCTTTCAGTGACATCCCACCTATTTTCTAGGACATGTTAGTAAATTTAGGTATCTCACAATGTCACCTTATCATATGTTTACTATGTTGATACATAATAATGTATAGACAATTAGAATTGTGTCGCTATCTATACATGTTTTATTTTAATAGGACACATGCTTGGATAATTAACAAACAGCATGCTGGAACAATTAGCAAACATTCTAGTGTTGCTAACTTTATGGACAGTTTATGTTTCACTGTGTATACAGCAGAACCCTCCATTTAAGACCACCCACAAAATCGGAGTGGAGCGGTCTTAAAAGTGGGGTGGTCTCTCGTGATTGGTTGAGCTATTTTGACGTATCGGCCCTATAAAGAAAAACACACGTCATTTGTACATAAAAAACGCAGGTAGAACTTTAATAAAACTAAACAACATATATACAGTGCATAAAATGTGCAGAAACATATATGCAGTGTCCTACATCTAACTACACCATTCGTTCACAGTGACTATCTGCAGTGTCCAGCATCAAACTACACTTCTCGTCCAGTGTCCCGCATCAAATATCACTGCTTCTTGCAGAAGAAGTCGCCAATGGCCATCTACTTGGAGCACTTCTCCTGGCGCTCCAACTCAAGCTCATGCTTCAGTTGGCACAACAACTCGACCACTTTTGTATTGTTCCTTGACAGTCCAAATGCCACAAGACTGTCCAATAATCTAGGGAGTGATTTATCGCTCGCGTAAATTGTTAAAATCGCTCGCTGCCTGCAAGTGTTCGTCTTGACAAGGAGTTTTAGATTCACTAGGAAAATCTAACCTCTTTATAACGCAGTGTTCGGGCTCCAATATTCGGAGTTCACATATTATCCATCACCGGCGATGGCGATCGCAGCTCGCTGCACCAAGATTGCAAGAACGCCATCGAAGCTATGCTGGCCGCACGGTTTATAAAAAGTTATCAAATGAGTGGACTAACGTCGATGTGTATTATGTTTAAATGTCACATACTGTTGTATGTCGAACTGAATAAAATACATGTACACATGTACAGTTACGGAATAGTTAAGGGATCAGCAAAATTTCGCTACGATCTGATTGTCCGACTACGCTGTAATGGGAATCGAAAGTAATAACCTTTATCTGAACTACCGAAAAGTATATGAGTTGACACAAAGTGTAAAAGTTGATGAGACATTGAAAACGATGATTTTAGTAATTGTTCCACTTCGTCTTTCAACCGCTCTGAACGCATAAATTCATGACGCAAATCTCCGGTACCACTTAACATTGATTCACTGTTTCATGTGCGGATGACAAATTCATATTTTTGCGCACCGAGTTTGCGTTGTGCATTAGGCATTATGATTCAATGGAAGCATGCCATTTCACCCCAGTTTACATTGGTGTTGCCTACTAAGCTGCATTTGTGAGTTCATACTATGCATCTAATTCTTATACGTGGCGTATTTGTGAATCTCAATTGCAATTTTCAAACCGCCTAAGCGAAATCGCACACGAAACCAGTACCGTATTGTGGCCACGGCCCGGGCACTGCACACTGCCACGGCCACTGGCCTCGTCTAGGCTACGCCTACGGTAATCGGTGACATTTTGCAATTCAAAACCGTTTCACCAATTGCAATGTATGGGGTGTACTAAAGTAAACATTTATTTCTTTGTACAAAAGTCAGCGCCAGCAAGTACCAATTAAAATTTCATGGCGACAACAGAATCCGAATGGGAAATGGTGGCGCCACCACACGGTAAAAGAACTAACAAATCGCTCGCCTAGATTAATTTGGCATATTTAGGCGAGCGATTTATTTCAAATATGAAGCCCTGCACATAATAAAAGTGTGCTGTAACCTATCGGATAGTCGTTCATCAGGGGTAAAATTCGAATTGCCCTGGTCGTTGGTCGCGTTTGTCGGGTGGTCGTTGACGAGGGGTCATTTATAAAGTGGTCGTAGTCCGTCATTGAAAAAACGGTCGGGAAAGGCGGATGGTCGCTGATCAGGGTGGTCGCCCATCTACGGTTCTACTGTACATGCATTATTATTATATTGTACCACAACTGTTGCCAATTGATTTGTCGTGTATATAACGTGAAAACTACTGTCATTAAATATTTTTATCCCAACTCTGCCGTCTTGTGTTTCACACAAAATAACAGCGAATGTGAAATTAAAACACAAGCCTGCCAGTCTTGGCTGAGTGTTAACATGGATTATGTAATACTTTATTAGGCCTATTCAGTATTTAGTACATCAGATAATATTTACTTTGATATTCGATTAATGAACCCTCCCAGGACAATTTTAGTCGCCATATTTACCGTCAACTTGAGTTATGAATGTGTAAGTCTTTCAAGAACATTGGACTGGCCGAGCCAGAGTTGTCAAGTCCTGCATTGTGTAAATGTTGTTCTGTTGTCTCAGAAGATGTGTTGTTGTCAAATTCTGCATTGTATAAATGTTTTTTATTGTCTCAGGGGACGTGTTGTTGTCAAGTCCTGTGTTGTGTAAATGTTGTTCTGTTGTCTCAGATGACGTGTTGTTGTCAAGTCCTGTGTTGTGTAAATGTTGTTCTGTTGTCTCGGAGGACATGTTGTTGTCAAGTCCTGCATTGTGTAAATCTCGCTGTTCTATTGTCTCAGCGGACGTGTTGTCGTCAAGTCCTGCGTGGTATAAATGTTGTTGTTCTGTTGTCTCAGAGGACGTGTTGTTGTCAAGTCCTGTGTTGTGTAAATTTTGTTCTGTTGTCTCAGAGGACGTGTTGTTGTCAAGTCCTGCATTGTGTAAATGTTGTTGTTCTGTTGTCTCAGAGGATGCGTTGTCAAGTCATGCGTTGTGTAAATGTTGTTAGTATGTGTTGTTGTCAAGCCCTACATTGTGTAAATTATGTTGTTCTGTTGGTTTCCTGCGTAAAGCCAATCCCGATTACAAGAGCCAAGTAAGAGTTGCCTTTTAAGTTAGCAATATTTACAAAAACTGCCATTAAAAACAATACATTACGCACTCTTCATGTGCTCTTGAGCTCGGGCTTCCGATGGTGTCTGTTGTAGCGAATTCGCATCATTCATTTATGCTCAGTTTAGTTCAGTTAAAGGTCCCTCTTCAATTCAGTTCTTTCGCTCGTTTTGTGTCAGACTTATTTCACGAAAACTCGAACCCATCTAGTATCGACTACGACAAGATAGCTATCGACTCTGACATGCTAGCTCGCAAGTTACCTGGTCTAACGTCATAGGATAGGAAGCCGTGTAGCGTTCGCAATCGAAACATTGCAATATGCTCTAATTACAACGACAGTGTGGATTATCACATTTTAATAAGTCGTGTAGTTTGCAGAGGCTTTAACGATCAAAGTCAATTCATCAAATGGTTTTAGCAAAAGTTTGCATGCTTTTATTAAATCTGCGGATATTACTTGAAATAATCACGCACTACAGATATGAACATCAACGAACGTGAGTCGCGATTGGCTAAATCATTAGAGGAGAGAATTTAAAATGGTGAACGCCCATGATAAAAGTAGAGAATGAGTCAGACATAATGCGCGTCGGAACCCTTGGACGTCCAGAAAGGTAGAACGTAGGTGACAGATAGATGACAGTCGGGCATGGATGAAGTTCGTGTTTGTATTTGCTTGAACCAATGTGTGTCTTAAGCACACAAGTCAAAGCGTATGTACTGGACGAACGCGGCATCACCGTGGCCCAGCTGAGTAAGGAGAAACGGGGCCTGTATATTAGCCGGAACGAGCCCGGAACGAGGCCGGAATGAGCCAGAAACGAGATTGAATTGCTAATAGCGTGGATTGCGTGATCTATATAATGATTTCACTGGAATGTGTAGTTAGATATCGTAATAATGCAACTTTTCACCAAGTGGGAAATAATTACACGTACATTAAGATATGTTTTGGGCTCCCGGAACGATGACTTATTGACGATCGGCGGCCGTGTTTTGGCTGTTATTGTCTATTGAACATCACCTAGTGGGCGGACGTACATTAGTGGGTTACTGTTCATGCACCATCTACTGCAGTAATACTGGTAATCACTGATTGGGATGTGTACTGGTATATGAAATTTTTTTTATCTAAATAAAATGTAGTAAATCTGAAATGATACAGTTTAACTACACCCTTTTTTTACAACATATTTTGTATATTATGTCTATGACAATGTATTATAATTTACTTTATAATATTTATTACAGGTATCTATATTATAGTTCTTCTGTTAACCCTTTTTCCAATACACTATTGGTCAATAAAACTTTCATTCCACGTATTGAATATTGGTGTTATATTACATTATTATGTAACGCAATTTTTTTTTGTAGAAAATTAAATATTTATTAAAACATTGTATGCTACATGGCACTGTTTTTTTATTCTTTAGTGTTACACAATGAACACTACAACTACATGCTTTTTAGGAGCGACCTTTTGTTGTTGTGCTTAATGCAATTTATGAGTGAATTTAAAAGAATAAATTATGGAATAATTATTTATGTTAGATTCTGAACTTGATACACAATTTTATATTGGACCTCTCTCATGTTGTGTACCTAACGCTCCCGTGTAACTATGCATAGTTGTTATTTAGCGTTAAGGAAATCTACTTCACAACATGTTCTTTGTAAATGTGCTCTGTAATGGTCAGATTACTGAATCATTGTCTGACTTGTGAATCCACTTTCACAGAATGTTCTTTGTAACTGTGTATATTAGTACTTTCATTTCTTACTTATTGTTTAATGGACCCCTTGTTTATTCAGGGTTCAGTACCTACTGCAATTACAACTCAGGCAATCAACAGCATTGTATCTAACTCTGCAATGAGCTGCCTTATTTAGTGAAAAGGGGTGTGAAAGTAAAAGTAATTGCAACTGTACTTTACTATGGAATCACTACTCAGCAAACACATAACATTTTTATAACATTTGATAAAGGTTATATACATGTTATAACGAAAAAATTGTCAATAACATTTTGTAGATGTAACTAAAATGTTATGTAAAATTTCAGAAACATCATACAGATGTTTTATGATAACCTAATTTTACATTTTTCTGTGATGTTTTTAAAACATCATTAGAACATTCCCAGCATCAGAATTTTTTTCCTCAAATGTCATAATAATGTTTTTGAAAATGCTGTAACGATATCAAAATGTGCCATCTTTGAAAAACAGTGTTGAACAATGTTTTATTAAAACATAAAAACATTTTTGACAACGGAACATAAACATCACAATATGTTGATGGCTTTCCCTTTTCAAGAGCAGCAAAACCTCTGTATGGCCAGTTTTATGATCTGTTGTGAATATCAATCCTGCAAAAGTATTTCCGCTTTCTATTTCTGTTGGCGGAAATAAACCACTTAATCTCGAGTTTTTGCTAGATTCCATTAATGAATAAAGCAATTAATGAGGGCGTGGAATTTGAAGGGAAAAGGTTTAATGTAAGTGTAATATGCATAATATGTGATGACCAAGCAAGATCAATGGTCAAGTGCACCAAACTCTACAGTGGATATTATGGATGTGATAAGTGCTGTCAAAAAGGAAAATATGTTAGAAGGATGACATATCCAATGATACAAAATCTACCACTGAGAACAGATACAGCTTTTCGGAATAAAACACAAGATGGGCATCACAGGGGTGTGTCACCTTTCCTTCAGCTACATAATCTGGACATAATATTATGGGTGTCACGAAAAAGCTACTGCTTACTTGGAAAAGAGGACCAAGAGCAATGGGTAGAATTTCAGCTACTCAAAATTAACAAGTTAGTGCCAACCTAATCAATATTCGCAAGGATATTCCAAGGGAATTCGCTAGAAAGCACTGGATGAAGTTGAACGGTGGAAGGAAACTGAATTTCGATAATTTTTATTGTACACTGGAAAATTTTTCGTTAAAGGTATACTTCCCCAACACAACTATGACTACTTCGTGACATTAAGCGTGGCCATGTGCATTTTAGTCAATTACAAATTGACTACACAGTATGGCAACTATGCTCACCAATTACTGCAACATTTTGTCAGCAAATGTGCAGAGTGCTTAGTTTATAATGTGCACACACTTGCACACATTGCAAGAGAAGGACAACACTTTGGGGGTCTAGATAGTGGCGCATCAGAAATATGAAAACTATATGCAACATCTTAAAAGAAAGGTGAGATGTGGCCGAAATCCTGCTGCCCAAATTGTGAAAAGACTCTTCGAAGAAACACAACATGAAGAGGAGTATCCAACTCTACAATATTTTATGGAAATGTTTTTATGATGTTATATATATGTTTTAATAAAACATTTTTCACTAACGTTTATACAATATTTCTAAGAGTCAATATTTTATCATCAATATAAAATTTTCAAAAACATCATGTATATATGATTTTATGTTATAAAATTGTCATAATTGTTGTACGAATTAATACATGTATGCATGCTTTATAAAAAATAAACATCCGGATTTCTGTTCACATTCTTGCTTTGTGTCGTTTTGATAAGTTAGGTTGTGTTTAAATAGTCACATTTAAATTGTTTTTAATTTAAACTGATAACTTATGCAGTTTTTAAATATTATTCAGGAAATGTCAAATAAACAAAGAAATTACTCAAATATAATAATGGCTATTGATGACCACACACACCCATACGATCAATTCCCCCAATGGAGCAACCATTACATCTCCTAAAGACGGGTTTATAAGTTAACTAAGGCCGAGACCACCATGAGTAACCCACTAATTAACGTAAGGCCGCCCACTAGGTGATGTTCAGTAGACGGAACAGCCAAAACATGGCCGCCGATCGTCAATAAGTCATCGTTCCGGGAGCCCAAGACATATCTTAATGTACGTGTAATTAATTCCCACTTGGTGGAAAGTTGCATTATTACGTTATCTAACTACACATTACAGTGAAATCATTATATAGATCACGCAATCCACGCTATTAGCAATTCAATCTCGTTCCGGGCTCGTTCCGGCTAATAAACAGGCCCGGAGAAACGAGAGTTCATCAAGAGACTCATTCAGCCACAGCCCAGCGACTACAGCTCACTGGCAAGTACACTCTGTCATTTACGCACTAACAACATTCACCCAACCTCGCCCAATTAATACAGCTCACTGGCACATATATTCAACCAATTACGCACACTCAACGTTAAAACAACCTCGACCAATTACTGTAGCTCGCTGGCACGTACACTCTACCATTTACGAACTAACAATGTTCACCCAACCACGTCCAATTACTCGCAGGCACACACACTACTACTTACGCACACACAGCGTTAACCAAACCTTGCCCAATTACTGTAGCTCGCCAGCACGTACACTCTACCCTTTACGCACACACAACGTTTTTAACAAAAGGGAAACTCCTAGTTCTGTCCAAGTAGCCGTAGGAATCACTCAACATCCGATTTCTGTAGAAATCTTGCTTAACAGTTTCCAAACTCCGAAATTAAGTATCAATAAAAATAAAAGTATAAATTAGTATTTAATAAATTATAACTAACTATTATCTGATAGCTACTATGGACCTGTGAGACCCCCATTAAGACCAGATAGATCGCTATTATTGTGGCCACCCTCCAGTAAATCATTTAATACAAAACAGACATGGAGTCAGTTCCATTTCAGAATTGGAATTGACCCTCAATTCCAAATACGAAATTGGAATTGATTTTCGAAAACTAGCTGGAATTGGAATTGATTGTTTTGGGACTTGGACTTGATTTTGTTGGAATTATTGACTTGATACAGTTAATCTTAAATCAACCCTTAAATTTACTATTAAAATCATATTTGTCTGTCATTAGTATGTCACCCTGAATCTGGTAAGAACCTGGAAGCTGTCAACTTTACAGCATAGAAACTGTATACTCTGTTATTGAAACATTGTGAACAAGAACAATATAATCAAGCATTTGCATCAAAAACAAATACTAATTTAATGTAACAGACAATAAAACCTCTTTTTCTTTCTCAGTTGACAAGGTTAATTTACAGAGATTGCCAATTAAGGGCACCTGCCTGACCTGCTAATTCTTCTTGTGTGAGGGAGGAAGCCTGTCCCACTTGAATGCAGCTAATGAAGCCTAATGTTCAGCCCACAGGTTTCCCAAATCAAATAGGTCACTGGTCACCTGTACAGTGCTGTTACATGTGAGTAGTTATAGTGCAGGAATGACCGATCAAAAGAGGCGACCAGTATGGGAGGGTCACGTGACTTCCGGTCGCATAGCCTTCTGGGTATCGTTAGCGCCCCCTGGCGGCGACCTATATCCCTATGCATACCCTAGAGCGCCCCCTGGCGACTGGAACTAACCATAACCGTCTAGAGCGCCCCCTGGTGACTGAATTTAATTTAAATTTTAACTGCGCGCGCAGCCTCACAACCTTCTGGATAGCCCGAGCGCCCCCTGGCCCGTAACCCTATCCGCAACCCTAGAGCGCCCCCTAGCGATTGGAGGTAACCCTAACCGTCTAGAGCGCCCCTGGCGACTGAATTTAATTTTAATTTTAATTTTAATTTCATGCGCGCGCAGCCGCACAGCCTTCTGGGTAGCCCGAGCGCCCCCTGGCGGGACCCGTAACCCTAGAACGCCCCCTGGCGATTGAATTGAATTTTAATTTTAACTGCGCGCGCAGCCTCACAACCTTCTGGATAGCCCGAGCGCCCCCTGGCCCGTAACCCTGTCCGCAACCCTTGTCTATACGCGGTATACACTCGCGCAACTGCTCCATCACAGCTGCCCACTCTCGTCGATGGAAGCTGAAAACCAGAGCGAAGGACACATGAAAATCGAGCCTTTGTTAAAGGTACAGTCGAGACTTTGTTAAAAGTATGCTATATCGTTTCTTAAATAACACATGCGTGTGCTAATACGCTATGGGAAACCCGAGAGCGACGAAAGGCGTACTTTAGACCCGGCCCGCTAGTGAAGTCGGCTTGATGGTTTTTATCGCTAGGCCGGTGGCAACCGACTAGCAAACGTGTGGAAGTAGGTCACGCACAGACGATATCAGTGACCTGACGACCCGGCTCGGCTCGTGGTTTTT
This sequence comes from Lamellibrachia luymesi, assembly GCA_009193005.1. Classification (NCBI taxonomy): domain Eukaryota; kingdom Metazoa; phylum Annelida; class Polychaeta; order Sabellida; family Siboglinidae; genus Lamellibrachia; species Lamellibrachia luymesi. The sequence goes on from SDWI01002884.1 coordinate 23,955, forward strand.
TATAGCTAGGCCGGCAGCGGCAGCCGGTTAGCAAGCGCCATGTGGAAGTAGGCCACGCACAGACGATAACAGTGACCCGATGACCCAGCCTGGCTCGTGTGTTATTTATGAGTAGACTTCTAGCAACCGACTAGCAGGCGTTGTGAAATAGGCCACAGTCGCATAAAAGATGTCTCTTA
>SDWI01002895.1:0-13407 GCA_009193005.1 Lamellibrachia luymesi
GACACCGTGAGTATTGCTAATACTTACCGGCGCCAGTAGAATAAAACATAAAAGCAGCCGATCGAATTGACTGGAACATTACAATCGTCAAGCTGTCGAGTCTAGTCACTTCGTAAGTACTAACAAGTGTCGTCATTGGTTCAGTTTGTTATACTGGTGTCTAGAAGCTTATGTTCTGCTTTGGCAGTACGTGACACTTGTTTTATACTTTGGCAGTACGTGACACTTGTTTTCTACTTTGGCAGTACGTTGAGAGTGCGCGTCCATCGAAAGAGAGCGGAACAGTGAAGACCAAACACGTATTCGTGGCAGTCACGAGCATCGTCATCGTATTCGTGTTGGTGGCCGGACTTATTGGTGCGTCGTATATCTTCAAGTCAGCAACAAAGGACATCGCTAAGGTAGGGATTGTCAGTATGTTTAATTTTCCCTTTTGTTGATATTTAACTATGCAGGACAACATTGTCAGCATACTAATATAGGTGGCTATACATTTAACTAATTATTTGTTGGAAGTTGGTTTAGTATTGTGGTATACAGTAGTAGTAATTTACTTGCCTGGTTCCATACGTCCGTTTAAGTGTTTTTCATCAATGGTTTTACGAATGGTTGAAACAAAAGTATCAAATAGCATAGCAGTTTTGTATAAAACTGTGCATGTTCTTGATTGTCAAGCGTTACACATATTATATCAATCACTTGTTGAACCACATATGTTATTTTGCTGTGAGATATGGGGAAGTACGTATCAATCCAGACTCAAGAAACTATTTCTGTTACAGAAAAAAGCTATACGGATTATTTATAACCTTCATTACCATGATCATACATCTGTATTTGTCCACAGCTCAAAAATACTTAAACTTCATGATTTAGTTACATACAAGTCTGTGATTATACTCTATAAAGCAAATAATCATCACTCTTTAAATGGTCGGGTTCAAGCATTCTTTAAACCAACCGAAGCTATACACATGTATGGTACCAGACAAAACAAACTGTTTAATGTTAAAAATACAAACACCACCCTCAGACTATTGTCACTCACTGTCAATGGTATAAATACGTGGAACAGCTTAGCAAATGAAATAACTTGTTTAAAACAATTTAAAAAAACATTCAAGTTGTCTTTACTTACAGCATATTTATAAACTTTTAAATGAAAGTTATATCAATTAGTTAATTTATAATTAGCTCAAGCACCACTGTAATAAGTTTATTAGTGAATTGTGAATGCTATTTTGTATTTAATGTTTTAATTATATTGCATTTATTTAGTTTGAGAAGGACATAGCACCTTATAAGTCGTATGACTTCAGCTGTGTCCCTTCAGCAGCAGCAGCAGCAGCAGCAGCAGCAGCAGCAGCAGCAGCAGCAGCAGCAGCAGCAGCAGCAGCAGCAGCAGCACACCATACTGTGCACCTGTATTATGGTGTGGTTGTTGTTGATGTTGTTGAACAAACTTTCACTTCACGAAACGCAACTATTGAAGCATGTATCCTTGAAAAAGTGAACACCTCTTACTGCAATAGGCGTGTGTTGCACTGAATCGTTTAGAAACGGATGAACATTGTTGTTTTTGAAATTGAAAGTAATATATGAAAACTACTAGGGTCAAATTAACTAGCGGTCAACTGTAAAACGGCCAGTGCTCTGGCTAACAAAGCCAAGTACATAATCCCTTGCCTGATATGTTAGATATAATGTAGCACACGATGGGTGCATATTGTATTAATTTAGCGTATTTGTTTTACTGTATAATTTAGCATTTCAAGAAAAGGTCTACGGACGGAAAATGAGTAATCACACCTATTTCAAACATTTCTTTTACTAAAAATGGAAAATGTTACACTGTTTATTTATTTTGTCTTACTTGTCGAAGTTTCACCTGAAAATTACTGAGAAAAATGGAGACCAAGTGAAGGAGGATGTGGAAGTTGACACAACAGACGACGTGGTCACCTACCGCATGGAGACGTCACTGGGAGAGCAGTGGGTGTTGAACGACTTCAGCAAGGTAATTCACTGAAGGTTTATTGCTGGTATTATACGACATATTATTATATTATTTAATACGATTTACAATAGTTGAAGTTATAGGAAATGTGATGTAATTGTTATTATTATTATATTATTATTGTTATTAATATTATTATTAGTAAGAGCATACTCACAATAATAATAATAATAATGACTATTATTATTATTAGTAGTAGTAGTAGTAATAGTAATAATAACAGTAGTAGTAGTGGAGTAGTGATAGTAATAGCCGTATTAGTAATAGTAATAGTAGCAGTTGCGGTAGTTGTAGCGGTATTTGTAGTTGTAGAGGATACAGTGGCTGTATCTTTATCGGTATCAGCAGCAGCAGCAGCAGCAGCAGCAGCAGCAGCAGCAGCAGCAGCAGCAGCAGCAGCAGCAGCAGCAGCAGCAGCAGCAGCAGCAGCAGCAGCACCAGCAGCAGCAGCAGCAGCGGCAGTGGTAGTGGTAGTAGTGGTAAAATTGTAATATCTACCAGCAAAGAGGTGTCAACCAACCGTGGAAAAAATAAAACGTTTACCCCATCTGTTTTATTTGCTTGATCACCTTTTTATTTATTTCTTGATTATTACTAACGTCGATGTCAACATCATTGTTACTTTGTCTTCTAGGGTATCACTCTCTACAAGATGACCACAAACGGCAACACGGCGTGTTTTGTGACTCCATTGAACCATTCAGAAGCTGACCCGAAGACAGTGAAGGCCAACATGAAGATAGTGAGTGTAATATTGTACCAGTCACACTCATAATTGACCGATCGCATAATGTGCTTGCGTGCCTGCAAGCTCAGCGGTCTTGTTTTACTAACGGGTGTTCTATTTATGTCTATGGGTTAAGCCGACTGGCGACCTCCCGAGCAACGCGTCTTATCGCCCACCTAGTTACCTTATTGTTTACTACTAATTAATCGCTTTACTGTACCTTTATCAATTGTATCATGGCGTTTTCGCTCCAGTTCTATATGAATTATACAACAGGGAATATTAAATTACAAAGAAAGACAAGAGTAAGGCGGCAGTTGACAGCGGTCATATTTAAAAAGTGTTATACAATTCCGATTGCTTCCACATCGAAGGGACGAAGCATTCGTCAATGCGCCAATGAGGGACACATCTTACAAAGTTACAGTAAGTACTTAATTTAATAGCAGGTTAAACTATAAGTGAAATATCTTTATGCTTACATTAATATATACTATGTCAAAAACCAGTGTAGCAACAACCTCGTTGGCTTGGCTTGGGCCAGGACAATGGCCTTAACCTAGTCCTAGGCTAAGGTTAACCTAGGCTTAGTCTGGCCCTAGGCATGTCTAAGGTTTAGCCTTATCGATATAGTTATATGAATCGTTATAGGCAACAGGGCCGCACTCTGCTAAGGTGACTAGGACGACTTAAGAATAGTATCATGTAGGCCTACCGGTACTATGAACAAGACCATGATGTTATGTTGTTTAAAAAGCAAGACCTAATTTAAGCTAAGCCTAATGCATTTTCTATCTAGATATATTTCGTATTTATCTCACAGGATATGAGTTATAATGATATTTATTGTGGTATTTTCATGTTAATATTCATTACTTATTATGTTAATTTACAGCAGTCCAAAATATTCACATTCCTGAACTATGTTTGACAGTTGTATATGTCCCTTGTAAGTTAATTTATTGTTTCAGATTGATCTCAATAATGTATACGGCATCAACACGTCAACATGCGAGTGTCCCCAAGGATGTACAAGTGCAGTCATGTAGCAGCTGCTCTGCTGTATGGGTAGGTAGATGTCAAACATAGGGGGTGGTCAGACTACATATTCAGAGGGACTGCATAAGTAGGGTTGAAATGTTAGGGCAAGTAAAACTAAACGTCCAGGGGGATCGTAATGTTTTACACCGTTTGGACAATCCAGCCAAATGTCTTTATGTCTGTGGGCTGCGGAAGCAATTGATTTGATTACAAATAAAGCAATTACAATCATGAATGCACTGACGTCTTGTTTAATATTAATAAATTATAACACGTTTCCAGATACCAACATGTCAGTAAGACTGACACCAAGTGTGCTTGGCTGAAACATCTCAATTCACGAATACTGAGGGAGACACAGCCAATTGGGGAACCGTATATTGACCGAAGACCAGTGTACAGATTATTATTGTTTTACTTTCCAGAAAAAAGTATCAACCTTTTAAGCAATTTAACTATCTAAGACGAGAGAACACAACTGTCAAAATACTGTTATTTTAAAGAATTAATAAATAATAATTAAATAATAATTGTTTTCATAATAATAATAATAATTTTATTAAAATGGCAACTATAGAAGTTGAATTATACAATTGGCACAGTAAAACAACCAATGATAATAAATTAATTCAGACAAAACTATGACTTAAAATAAAAAAAAATTTAAAGGTGCATGTACATCATGTTTAAAGTTATGTTTGTAAATAAACAAGGTAAATATGAAGGACATAATCATAAATTAAAACAGGCAATACTATAGTAAATTAAATTATATGACCCACTACTACTATTATGTAAAAAGTAACTAATTTATAAATGAGTTCATAATTACTGCCAGTGTCTTAAAGCATATGGAATAAAAGAGTTCTGAAATCTTGCAGTTCTGCAACGCGGCACACAGTAAGTCCTCGTGTTTCGAGTTGTATACGGAGTTTCCCGGAAGGGAGGCAAAATATGGTGTAATTTATGTGTATATTGTTGCATGCTTATGAATAGTGTTCTGCATAACTTCTCCCTCCGGTCTGACAGCGTTGGTAGATTGGCTGCGATGATGGCTTCGGTGTATGACTTATATCGCTTGAACGCATACAAAGGAGAGCAACTAAAATGATTCCAGAACTGAGAGACCTTAGTTATGAAGAACGCCTGAAAGAATGNTTGGCATGCGTACTCCAATACCGATCGGACGATTGAAGTGTATATGTTGACGAGATGGTGAGGGTCAATGCCGGCTCTTTTGAGAAGGATTATGAAATATAGACGTTGTGATGCTTTTGTAGTGATTTCGTCTATGTGTGATTGCCACTTCAGATCTTCTTTACCCTCTGTTTGCGTTGACACAGGAAGGATATCAGCCATTTGGTGATAAAAGTTGGAAGTCCGAGTGATGCACATTTCGTCATTAAAATGTGATGATCGACTCGGTCAAACGCTTTGCTGAAATCGACGAGAAGTATTCGTACTATGGTTCCAGTGGTCTCGACCGCGTATTTCCACTTGTGTACAAGCTCGACCAGTGCACAAGTGGAAATACGCGGTCGAGACCCCTGGAACCATAGTTCACTAGTTTAAGCACTCCTATATGGTCTCCGCTTAGCTCCCTGGTCTCTACTGCTGTCAAACCACACTCTAATAACCGACTTTCATTACTAAAGTCTCTCATTGCTAGAATAATTTTAGTTGCTCTTCGTTTTATTCTCACTAGCTTGTATATGTCCTTCTTACAATATGGTCTCCATGCTTGTATGCAATATTCCAAATGTGGTCTAAATATTGCTTTGTACAAGGGTACAAATAGTTATTTTTCCAGACATGTGACAGTTCTCTTTATTAGCCTTATAATTTAATTTTTTTAAGCAGCAGTCCCAAATTGCTTTGAAACGTTCATGTCAGCACTAAATGCTACTAATAAGTCATTTTCTGTTGTGGTTCTATCTAGTACAGCATCCCCCTTTTTATATTCTTCGTCCATGTTTCCATGTCCTGTGTATGCATTACACTTCCCAAAATTTAATAACATTAATAATTGTTCTGACCATTTGACCAATTTATCTAGATCATCCTGTAAACTTTGCCATTTGAAACCCTCCTGAAATTATGTTTCCACTATTGTTTTCCAGTGTTCCGAGCTTATCTCCAAAGTTCTGTTTATTCCTTACATTATATACCACCCAGCATCTGTTTGTGAGCAATTTTATTTCAAATAGCCTCTTTTGACAAGTGTTGCTTCATGGACCTTACCCCTGTTTCCTTAATGGGACAAATAGTTCAGTAATGCCCTCAAACTCATCTTTTAGACACGTCCAGCATTATGTTGCCGTCTTGTTCTTCAGAAAGTTACTTTAGTCTGCATTTGCTAGATATGTTCTCATATCTTTATATGTTCTCATATCTTTATATTTGCCTTTGTTTAATACACACACATATATATATATATATATATATATATATATATATANACATTTTGTTTGCATTGTGCATAACAAACACTCATATGTCGACGGTCGTCGCCTTTATTTAAATACTGACTCTAGATCAAATATTCTAAGTAAAGATGGGAGTAGACATAATCTGACGTGCTGACAAACTCTTCAGTATATATATGCTGACTGCGTCTGCGTACTTGAATGAAGATATGTTGCCTTTCAAGTGCTACGTTTAATTTATGTAACCGAGCCGGGTCATATTGACATGTCATGTTGTCATACGGTCGTACGTGTATTTGGTACATAATTCCTTAATTGGCCACACTGAAACATTTCATGTCTTTCAACCAACAGGAAATATATATATATATAAATATATATATATACATATATTCCCTGTTTTTACTCTTATGTTAAAATGGGTATTATTAGGATCAATGGAATCCAAAAGTTCGCGTACTTTAACATTTTCAACTAATTCATGTTGAGTAGACAAATTAAATCACACACATTCCCACCTCTGGTTGGTTCCAAGAAATATTGAGTAAGGAAACAATCATGCGTTAGAAGTAGAGACTGACGTTCATTAACCCCAGCACTGTCTAATGATTTCCATTGTATATGGCCATAATTAAAATCACCCATTGTTGCACATTCTCTCTATCTCACCCCCGTTATAGCTTTCAGAGTTTTAAATCTTCCTCTTGTCCTATGGATGATCTACGATAAACTACTCCTATTGTTAATGTTGAGTTCCTTGTAACTATGTTACACACAGTTGCGTCCTCACAATCTGCTTCACTTTTCAGTGTTATTTCATATGCTTGGATAGATTTTTTAATAACCAAAATTAATCCACCTCCCCTTCTTTCTCTTATATCCTTCATAAATATTACATAGCCTGTCAATGGTAACTCACCATCTACTATATCTGTATTTGTTCTTGATTCTGTGATACCTATTATCTGAGGGTCAATATCTGTTACCAGAATTTCTGGGTCGCTTTTTTTTTAATATACTCCTGGCATTTAACCATATACATTTAAGCTCATTTTCGGAAATTATTGGTGAACATTTCTTTGGATGTGCATTTATACTTCTTTGATTTTTTTCTGTCACTTCCCTCTGCGCATCTGGTTTAAATGATTTACGGCAGTCAGATGAAACCCATCTCTCATCAAAAGTCATATCTTCCCACAATGTTTAACCACACGTCTGCGAATACTACTCCCTCCTACATAAATGCCTTTTGTACGTGTTTGTTGATCGCCATCATCCTGCATTTCCTATACTCCTGACCCCTGCCTCCCATTATTAGGAATACCCCGACAACATAATCTGCCCAATCCGTGCCTCTATGAATGTCTTGACAAAACTCCTGTACACACCAAAAATGGCCGACTTTCCCTCATTATCGGCATTGTTCATTCCCACATGTACAGGAACAGCGCCTGTGCACCACCCATGTCGTGTCCTGCCTTCTCTGCTACATCCTCTATTTTGTTCCAGGTGTGCCTACCGTGATGTCCTCTCCTCTGCTTATAACTTTATCTACTTCCTTATGATATAATCCCCTATGAATATCCGGGCTTACCTCTTCTTCCCTTGTGGCACTACATCTGCGAAGCTCCCTTTACCATTATCTTACTGCACACTCTGCCCCCTTTCTCTTCTTTCATCATCATCTACTGTCTTACCACCTGGCAATCCCTTTCCACCCACCCGTTTACCTATCTTTTGTCGCATACTCTGCCTCCTGCCATATTTCTACTTCTGATCCACAGTCTTCTCCATTTCTCCCCTCTCGTTGTTGTCGACCATCTTACCACATGCCAATCCCTTTCCACCCACCCGTTTACCTTCCTTTTGTTGAACACTATTCCCTTTTCCATCTCTCTTCTTCTTATCTCTTTGATATTGAATCTACTCCCTCGTTCTCACCACCTCTGCTCTCGTCGTTCTCACCACCTCTGCTCTCTTCGTTCTCACTACCTGTGCTCTCCTCGTTCTCACCACCTCTGCTCTCCTCGTTCTCACTACCTGTTCTCTCCTCGTTCTCACCACCTCTGCTCTCCTCGTTCTCACTACCTCTGCTCTCCTCGTTCTCACCACCTCTGCTCTCCTCGTTCTCACTACCTGTGCTCTCCTCGTTCTCATCACCTCTGCTCTCTTCTTTCTCATCCTGCTCAGTCATCATCAAAATCATCTGCCTTAACTAATTTACCTACTCGTTTACAAACTAGTGTAACTTGATTAATTAATCATTTCCCTTAACACATAATGTTTTTTGTCTGCAGAGTAATGTTGACGGTAGCGACTCTGACATTTTCCGCGTTAGGGAAGACTCCATCAAGAAGCCCGCTTTCCTCGGCAAAACCATCAACAACATGTGCAGCGATGTCTCCATATACTGGCTGAGTCCGACATGTGGCGACCTGGTTGAAAAACCCGGCTCGGAAGGTGGGTAAGATTATCAACATAAAAATCATAAAACGATACATGTAACAATTATTTTAAATACAAATGTAGAAATGTTCACACATGTCAAGCAATAAATTTATAATATATGTATGTGTGTATATATATATATATATATATATATATATATATATATATATATCGTTTGTATGTGTTTGTTTGTGTGTGTTTGTGGGTGTGTATCGGATATAGGTCTATGTCAAAGTAGACAACCACTAATTGTTTAATAACAAGATGCTTAACTTATTGTTGTTTCTGTGTAGACGACTCGTCGACTCGCCACAAGAGGGCGCTGCTGGCATGCGTGGAGTGCGGCTGCATTCGCTTGTATGCTCCATGGGTTCGTTGCACCAGAAAGTTCAATCCGAAAGATAAGAAAATGTACTATACGGCATTTTACAAAGGCACACCTGTCCACGTCTTCTGGCTGGCGTCTCCGTGCAACAGATTTTGGTTGTGTACCAGTCGTAATACTACCTCCACTCCTGATGCCACCACTGCTTCTACTCCGTGATGGGTTTGATGCCACTGCTCGCTCTCATAGAAACAAAACATAATACCATATCATTCTCACCGACTATGCATTTGCTGCAGTTGTATTTTGTTATGGCAATAAAATATTATAAACGGTATTTGATTCACATAAAGTTGTTTGATCAAACATGTACTACTTGTTGAAAGTTTCATAGCATCTATTGAAGTTTTTTTTTATTGTAGTGAATTTTTTTTTACCAAACATCCCCACAACAAATTGGTTCTGTATCTTTATACGTGAACATACATTTTGATATTGCGATCATGCAACATGTTATCACGATTCGTGCTGACGAGAAAGTTCAGTTTACATAGAGAGGAGGTGGGGCCTCGCCATTACAACGGAGTGACAGTGTTTATGCTTGGACAGATCCGACAGGACAGGCTCGGAAACATTCGCTCGAGTACCGACAGCCGAAGTACGATTCGCTATGGTACACACGTACACGGACAATGATACTAATAATGTCTTCAATAGTTATGCTTTTAGTTGTTGTAATTGATAAGGTACGACGATAAAATTTAAACATCGGCTTATCGGTTGTGTTATACGTACCAGGACGCTTATTGTTGCCATTGCCACAAAGCTGAGGTTTATTTTTTGTATAAATAAAATACGTATATCAACTATAGTTCATGGTGTTATGAAGGTCAGGCTACAATGTTGCTGAGTAATGTGTGTGCAATGGTCATTTTTCTCTTACTGTGGCGTTATTCAACGGTGTATTTGCAATGTCCAAGTTGTGATAATTAAGATACATTACAATTCTATCAACCTGATGTCGCAATATCAGAGTGTTTGGTTCAACTGGTAATATCATTGTACTCATGTGTACCGCTGACATAATGTTCAACTTAAGTTTGTATACAGCTATCCGCATTGAATATGTAATACATTTTTATTAAACAATGCTTGACTTTCACGCACAAACCCATATAATAAAATCATGCTTGTATTTTATCAACGTGCGCAACGCATAACACTTTTACTTGACTCAGATTGCAATGGCTAATAAATGGCTAATAAATGGCTAATAAATGGCTAATAAATGCTGTATTAATCAGATTGAACAATAAAGTGCAACATGTGACTGATGTGTTAGAATTGTTGTTTTTTCATTCACGTATGTTAAAGATCACACAACGGTAAACGAAATACAGGGGATTATTGATCCCCGTTACAAAAAACATTCGCTTAAAAAATCAACAACAAAAAATTGCCGTTCCATGCTGCAATCTCACAAAATCTGCGGTCGGGTGAAAGGTTAGACGTTATCAATGTTATAGAGTAGCCGGTCTTTTTATGTTTCACCAAAATACATTTAGATACCCATAGGTCCATCTGGCGGTCAAGCAGTGTACTCATTACAAGATTCCATATATAATAAAGGATATTTTCATGAATGTTTGCATCGCACTGTTGCAATAAACATAAGAGCAGTGACGCCAGCAGCCACGTGTTACGTCGTTGTAGTTGTATGAACATGGACACGTGTCACGCTGTTGTAGTTGGTGAACACCGACATTTGTTACGTCGTTGTAGTTGGTGAACATGGACACGTGTGACGGTGTTGTATGTGTGAGAGGAAGGGGGTGGGGCCACACTTATTGCAGATCTAACACTGCCGGAACAACTCGCAGGTAGTCGTCACTTTATTGTGGTAGGCGGGAGAGCCCCGGAAGTAGACAGTGTAGCCTAAGCTGTTTATGTGACAGTAGAACCAAGGGGAGTACAAACGGTAACATGCCAAGGACTGAGTGCGTTTTACAAAACTGTCTCGGGTGGACTCGGCTAGTTTTGGACAAATCTGCCAATTTAGAAGGCTCAACACATATGGACTGAGCCCAGACAAAGCTATCAAGCTAACATGGACAATATACTTTGCCATTCATGCAACGTAAATATATTTGAACAGATATTCACATTGCTGTAATTAGTGTATGGATTATTATAACGACATCGGTTATTTTGACGACAACAACGTGACGCGTAATATTGACTTTTCTCCGATAGCATGTTTTATGTCACACCCCATACCGTCATGTAACCACTGTCACAATTTGATTATAAATAACAAAAATTGACGGCTGGCGCAGCGATATAAATTATTGGTAGGCTTGGCAACGCCATAGATATTTAATACTTGTCACACGTAATTGTTTTTTGCACTTGATATACATAAGATAATGCTATACAAAACATAACTTTATCTTGTTTCCATTCGAATATCAACACAAGTAATATCCGTAATGTTATATAATTTAAATTAAGCGATTTAACTAGAAAAACATTAGTTGTTTACTAAGTAACATCTGCACATACATGTGAGTTGTGGCGGTGTAATATGACATATGTTCATGCATGCGCGGAGGTCGGCATATATGAAGTCGACTTATTGTTAAAACAGAATTGGAAACCAACGTTGCTTAGTTAGACATTTATTGAATGCATCCATGCTTGTAACAACAATGTAACAAAACAGGTCATACGCGTTATTTACTAAGCAGCATTACGTATTGAATACTGTGAACCGCGTGTACAACATATGCATTCATGCAACAGTTGAAAATTAATATTACGGTAATTGCGAAAACAAAACATAGATGCATCAACAATATTATGTGTGCAACGTTCAAACGACAAAATTTCAATTTAATTGCTACGAAATTCAACATTGACAACTGCTACACAGGAAGCGTATGTCCACAGGACGCAATAAGCACAATAAGGTAATGTGACCAAGCTGTTGCCTCTTAATTATATGTTGCGTGATCATTTATTATAACAATGTAAACGCATAAATGAAAGCTATAAGCGTCAGAGTACGTGGACTATTGTGAGTCATGTTGCGGCTGTTGTGACTCGAGCGAATGGGAATAATCGCGAGTCATGTAACGGATGTCGTGACTCGATCGAAGTTCGGTGTCTTTATGGATGTACGGACACTGCCCAGTCTACACAGTGTACGCCTCAAGAGGTCTGGTGCAAGGCGGAGGAAGTTCGGAATACAGGGCTAGATCGCCAGAGTACATCATGCGGCACTGCAGGGTGCCCTCGGAGTAGTAGCTGGAGCCGATAACGACCACAGCACAGAACAAGTCGCAGCCGCACACCATGCACTGTCCTACTTCTACAGCCCTCTTGAGTCGACGCGATGACACTTCGTCTACAAAAAACACTGGAAACTGATACATGCTTTACTTGATATTGTCATTGTAATGCTTTTAATATATACCGATATGGTCACGTGACACATGTTACAGGTGATATATTTGAGTCAAAATAACTACTTTGATAATATAATAATAATATCTAAATACTTCTATTGCGCTAAAATCCTCGGGAAACTCAGCGCACTAAAACAGAAGGGGTTACGCAGTTCAAAATCAATAAGTATTTCCAGTTGTAAGCAGTTGGATTGGTACGCTGGGGAGCTATGGAGGATAGGCAAGTTTGAACAGGTGGATTTAATTTTCCGGCGAAATGTTGTTATATTTCCTACAGACTTAACAGTAACAGGGAGTGAGTTCCACAGAGTCGGTGCAGCAACTGAAAGAAGATGGTGCATTAAACGTGGAAAATTCGATGGAAATAGTCGCCAGTCGGCATTCAAGAGGCTACTCCTAAGAACAGTTTAGGGTGACAATTTATAGCAATGAGGAATGGGCTTCATCTAAGTGGAAAGGGTACAGCAATGTTTGCTAATGAACTCTCAGGAGCAGTCGACAGAGGCGTGGGTAGCATCAAAACTATTTTTGGTAGCAAACATTGTCTAAACTAGTAGCGCACGGGTTATTTAGGGGCGCCTCAAACAGGACAAAAGGCCGCTATTACACACAAACCAGTAACAAAATGTCCAAAAAAACATTTATTTCTGAAGCTGTTTAAAATGTGTATGTTTAAATGCAAGGAGCATAGTACATAATAAAAACGAATTAAACATTATGGTAGAAGATACTGACCCTCATATAATAATAAATATTAGACAGGGAAGCAGATTGCGACGAAGCTGCTTGATGCAATATAATTACAGAAAAGAAAAAAAAACTATTGGGTTAGTTTACCGAAGTCCAAATATAAACGCTATAAGGGAATTGCATAAAGGGGAATGTATCATAATGGTAGATTTTAACCACGAACACATACAATGGAATATATATATATATATATATATATATATATA
>SDWI01002897.1:6510-19990 GCA_009193005.1 Lamellibrachia luymesi
TATATATATATATATATATATATACAAATGTGGTATGCAACATTTCAACTTCGGACACATATCTTGACTTGTTTGTTAGGAAGTCATCGATTAATGCAATTGTGACTCATGTGCTGCGTGCCTGGGATAGACAGAGGATACAATTTCAGTTTTGGAAACGAATGCATCAGCAAGTTGAATTGTTGCTAATTAATGTGTTCGTGTGTGGTTTCACTTGGCGAGGTATTTGGTATCAGGCTGGACCGTTCACGTTTGCACACAAGCAAATAATTTTTCAAAGTTGCACTGTAATTATCAGTAAAATATGTGCATGCTACTTCGACAGCATCACCACAATACAACAATTAAATTCGTGGACGTTGGCCAATATTTGGGAAGCTGCTTAAAAACGAGTTTACTAATTTTATCTTGACAGTATGATAACTAATCAACATTTTACCTGGATATGCTGAAATGGATTTACTAAATGTTGTCTTAGGAGGAAATCAATTCAACACTATCTGATCAAATGTAAAATTACTACACTGATGTTATGCCCACTAGTTTGTATCACATGCGTTTTTGGTATTGAGAGTTTTGTCCCTGAAAAATACTTCCTCTAGGACTGAGACGACAAATATCCAGACAATGACTCAATGTAACTTTTCGATGCACTCTTCAAAAACTTTGTATCCAGTTAATTTACTTATAATATCCAACACGAATAAAATCAGCAGTCCACATGACATATCATCCTAAGCGTAACCATAAACAAAACAAACTGAATATGTGTTCATATTACAATTGACTGCTTTCATTAATACTACGCGACAGGAACTGTTTTCTCATAGCAGACAATGCATCGTTGCTTCATAAAATCGTAAGCCATCATTCTCAGCCATGAGGGGTGTGTGGCAGGATGTGGGACGTTGTTTCTAACAAATCGTGGGATGTGGGAAGTTGGCTTCAGCATTAGGTGGCATGAGTTGGCGAGATTGGGGAGATGTGGGAAGTTGACTCTTTAAATGGTGCGACGTGGGAAGTGGCCCAAAAAAGGTTGGTTCATCAAAAAAGTGAAAGATGGGACGTTATTCCCCAAAAGGGTGGGAGTTGGTTGGCCTCCATACAGGTGGGGAATTGGAGGTTGGCCCCCATAACCGGTGGGAGATAGGCGGTTGAGACCCCTTGCCACACACCCTGTTATGTGTCTTGCCGTTGATCTGCCTAATGTAGACAAATGGTCGTAATTTAACCGACGCGCGGAGAAACAAGTTAATGATGTAACGTATCATGGCGTAATATACACTTAATCCATTAAGTCTCGAAACTCGATCTCTTTCCGTCTCATAAATGTCGCAGCAATATCCAAACTATGTGCAAGCCGACAGGGCCAGGACCCAACTATAATACTCTTAACGGTATTGCAAAATACTTGCAATACATGTTTGCCTTTTCCGAGTATTATTACCAATACAATTAAAATAATTGCAAATATTTATCCACTTTATAATGCAGTGTACATAGTGTAATATTAAGTAATAATAATAATAATAAGAAAGATAATACAAGTGTTAGAGGTATGGTTTGTTCACATTCAACACATGTGTAGTTTTTAGCATCCAAACCAATTATACAATATACACCAATCACCTCACACATGACAAGTTTTACATTAACCCTTTACAATACAATAATTGAATTGTCAATATGACTTGTTCAACCATACATCTATGTTTGTATAATGATGTCTATATTTCATCTAATATGCATTGGAAGTATTGCAATTAAAATACAATACAATTACAATACAATACATTTTGCTTATGTTGATCCACGAATATTCATGCGTAGGACCACTGTCGAAAATACGAGTAAATCAAATGGCACATTACTTCAGTGACTCTAGAGGCAACATAGATTTTTTGCCAGAGAAAAAAATGTAATTACACATGCAGATTGGAGAGAAACTGGCAAACCCACGTAATAAATAAAGAACTAATTAATTAGAAACAACTAATTACAAATATATGTGAATTCAGCTTTGAAATGCCACCATCAAGAAAGCTGGTTTGAACAAAAAAAAATAAATAAACATTCGTTTACAACTTTAATCGTCCGTTTAACAAAACTGGCCTACACTCAAACGTGCAAAAGGCATTTATCTTGCTAATATAAAAAAATACGGATTTATATTTAAAAAATCACGATTGGCAAAAAAGCCGGCGTTATGTTTTGTAAGCTAAAACATTTATGTCGTATGTATCCACTATGCGGAGCCACAAGTATGATTGTGATGCTCCTGTTGAAAATCTCATAATACGAACATCGCAATAATGAGAAAAACATGTACAATATGTCAAGAATGTCCACATATCGTAGAAATGATTAATCTTATTAACATAAAAGTTGCATAAAATAAAGACTACGAACAATAAACTGTCCTCGTGTGGGGTTTGAACACAAGACCAACATATCAGCACCCATACACTCTCAGCCACAGAGGCAGTTGTGTAGAAAATCCGGTTCGGCTGTTACACTGAAAACGAACACAATGTTAAATAATTATTTAATTTCATTTTATTGTTTGCGTTATGTCAACATATATTAATTTCACATTTGCTTGGAATGCACTGTATGCGCTTACGACACGACATTTACTCATAACTGGTGAGTTAGTATAAGAGTATAGTTAACTGGTTTTTAAAACAAATACCCGAGGTTTCGTAATAGAGAAAAGTGGTGATTTTCTCGTGAGTGTGACATAACAGAGTCTTCAAAATCTGAATTTAGATAATCAAAGCAGCCAAATGTCGGCCTTTTAATATAGTTCTCAGATACATTCAACGCATAAGGGCCCCTTCGACATAGCTACTGGCTTGTGGTGGCTAAATGCCACAACATTTTTTTTTTATTTATCAATATCTATGTTGCAGAAGTAGAGGCGATTTAATTGACGACATGTATATTACATTACTTTATATCATTAGTTTATCGTCGCATGGATTGAGTCGTGAACGTTGAAATACATGTCTGTATATCAGTTACCTCTTCCATGTGTGCGGACGAGTCGACGGATTGCTGTTCTGGCAGAAAGCGCTTTGTATACATCAACGACGTAAATAGGTACGTCTGCTTATCTGTCTGTCCGTCCGCCAACCAATCTGTCTCGCATTGCCAATCATGAAGGGTCTGTTATTAATGTAGCTGATTCATAGGACATTCAATTAAAATTGGTGACCTACATATTACTTACTATGGATACATGTTAGTCAACAAAACTACATTCGTCACTTTCTTTTATATTATCCGTGTGACATAGATTAAACATGGGTTAACAATGGGGTACTGACTTAGCATTAATTGAACGTTCTACCATTTATCTTGTGTTGGGGTACAACTGGAGTGACGACAAGTACAATCGAGAGAAGAAAGTGTGCGTAGCGCGCCACCCCTCCATCAATCACACTGCTACTTAATTGCCGAGTAGGCGCCGTATATGAATATATTCTAGCGTAGACAAATTACAAACGACGACTCAGAAGGAAAACGACCTGTCAACTGGAAATATCACTCAGAGGCCTGGAGTTTGGTGGTATCTGTCCTATACTTATCAATATTGGTGAAATAACATCGATAGTAGAGAAGATGTTGTATTCCGTGCTGGTAGTGTTGTTGGCATTGGCCGTTCTACCATCGCAAGAAAAGGCCGCAAAGGTAATTCAGATGCATTCTCATGGCGTTCATAATCCTTTAAACCTCCAGCCAGCACCGCCCCCGTTAACTTTTGTGTTAACAAGATTAATCAATTCTACGATATGTGGACATTCTTGACATATTGTACATGTTTTTCTCATTATTTCGATGTCCGTAATATATTATTTTCACCAGGAGCATCACAATCATACTTGTGGCTCCGCATAGTGGATACATACGACATAAATGTTTTAGCTTACAAAACATAACGCCTGCTTTTTTTGCCAATCGTGATTTGTTAAATATAAGTATGCATTCTTTTATATTAGGACGATAAATGCCTTTGTGCACGTTTTGGATGTAGGCCAATTTTGTTAAACGGACGATTACAGGTGTAACACATTTTTTTTGTTTAACCCAGCTTTCTTGATGGTGCCATTTCAAAATTGGATTCACATATATTTATAATTAGTTGTTTTTAACTAATTAGTTCTTTATTTGTTACGTGGGCTTGCCAGTTGATATAACATGATTCTTAAGATACTAGTAATATAATTTTTAGGTATTCCATATAGATATTGCATTGGATGCATTATACAGGGAAACTTGCTACGGGGGATTTGGGGAAAAACACTGTGTGTGATATTGTTATGGTGCTGGAATTGACTTGAACGTTAGGAATCATGAAATATGTTAATGTGGCTATCAAATAAGAACACATAATTCTAACAGTAGATACTGATTTAGCTGATGCAATCAACGTCTAATCTACTCCGCGCTGATAACGTTTCGTTGAAGTTTATGAGCTGTTTCGCTTTGTGTCGTACGTCGATTTATTTTCCACCAAAATAAGACGTTTATCTTCCGACCACATTTTAATGGGTGCTGACTTCCAGTCAATGCAGTTTATCTTTATGATGATTGAAGTGCCACCTGGCGGCGAAAACGAAGTTTCCGGTGCTGCACACACTCTGGTGTAATTCAAAGGTTAACATAGTGGGGAGGAAGCTGTGCGGTTAAATTAGATCGGATTCGCATAATCACTATTGTATAGTCCCTTAACGTTGCTTTGATGTGGTTGTTTATGGATTTCTTTGTTTACAGTTGGGAAAAGTGTGCAGGTTCTGACATTTGTCCAGCGTAGCAAAAAAAATGAAATAATACCCGTAAAAGGTGTTTTAGGTTTGTTTTCAACTAACATTCAGGTAGTGACTTAATTCTAGGAGTTCTACGACAATCTGCTGAAACTTCGATCGGTGCTGTGAATTACGATTTTCTTCAACCACAACTATTTTGATTACGTACTTCACGTTTCGACTGCCATCAGCAGCCTTCATCAGGAATTCTGGGACGGCAAGTTCTTCCTCTGCTCGCCCGTTGTCTTGGTAAGCAGGCCGTCCCATGCGTGACTCAATCTATATCCCCCCCTCGTCTCGATTCATGACTGGAGTTGTCTTTCGGATCCATATGGCCTCTTTGATTCATCTTGCGTTTCTCTTACACTCTCTGTCAATCCCTTTTGCCCCCTCTCAGTCTATGATGCAACTGTTTCTGTCTACATGGTATGTTATTGCAGATTGATGAACATTTTCATGAATATCACACGAGAATATTGACAGAACACAGTCCGGAAAATGCGTGAGATTGACTCACAGGAAACGAAAATCGCGCAACATAGAAACCACTTGGTGTTTTCTTTGCGGTGCCGCGATGAGGGTGTAACAACTCCCAGTTTGAAGATAAAGTGTGGCATCAAAACACAAAACGCAAGGGACATTATCAAGAAAGCCGAAAAAGACCTAATAAGGGAAATAATCCGACTAATTAATAACAATTTAGGAGGATTACAGGATCGGAAAGAAGAGTTAGTACGGGAGATCAACGAACAGTTGCCAAGCATCTTGAGTAAACATGTGTTCTCGCACTTGACGAGAGTTCGCGAGAGATAATTTGAAAATTCAAAATGGCGACAGGTCAACAAACTGAAGAGACTAACAACGACAAGAGTGAGTGACGGAAACAACATCGATCTGTCCGGCACTCAATTAAGGAAGTGGGTGGTGAATACAAATACAAGCTAACCGACAACCAAGCCAGCGTTCTCGGCAAAGGACTCAATTTCGCGTTTACACCAGACAAGCTGCCGGTTGAGGAATTCATCATCGCTACGGAACAAGCATGTCGATTGCTGCCGAACACCAAATCAGAGCAACTAAGATCTCAGGTGGCTGGGATTATAAAAACAGCGAAACTACCGAAACTGAACATTAACAGGAAAGGGAGACAAAAAAGAAAAAAGTATCATGATCCTGACAGCAGACAAGGGAAAAGCAACAGTGATTATGGACACTGACGAGTATGAATAGAAAGTCACAACCACTACTTATACCTGACCCGACATTTGAGAATGTACAGAGGATGTACTGCCCTCCGAAAATTCATAAGCCAGACAACCCTCTCAGACCTATTGTTGTTTATACAGGGTCAATTTTGTAAAATGTATCAAGATAACTGGCATATCTACTATCTCCGATTGTGGGTAAGACATAATTATAAACACACAACATAAAGAACTCGAAGCACTTAGCCAATTGAATGGCTTTTATTATGATCAAACAAGATGACATGTTCCAATCATACGACGTTGTCTCTCTCTTCACCAACACCCCTATCAACGAGACACTGGATATCATCAAGAAACAACTAGAAGCTGACACAAAACTATTGACAAATCTAAATGTGGATGACATAACTGGGCTACTGAAGTTCATCGTCACAACTATATAGTTTAGCTTCATTGGCACCATTTATCAGCAGAAGTATGGCACAGCAATGGGAAGTCCAGTGTCACCTGTAATTTCAAATATCTTCATGGAATGGGTGGAACAGCAAGCTAATCTCACAGCACCAATAACTTGCAAACCGAAGTAATAGAAGAGATATGTGGATGATGTGATAAGAGTAGTGAGGAAGCGATGTGAACAAGAATTGATCGAGTATCTCAACAGCATAGACACCACAGGCAGTTCACATATGAAGAAGAGATCGACAACTCTCTGCCCTTCTTGGAAACACATATGATAAGACAGGAAGATGAAACAGTGAAACTCCTAGTGTATCGGTTGAAGAAGCACACAGACCAATATCTGAACTTCACGTATCAGAAAAGAACGTAAACAGTGGATTTTAAAACATCATGAGATCGCTACATCGGTTAGAACTCATCAGAACATCATAAGAATACTAGTGCATCCATAGGACAAAGTGGAACATAAAAAACAGATTGTGTATACAAGATCCCTTGTAAGAGCTGTAACCACACACATATATATATATATATATATCAGTGAAAGAGGGAGAACATTTGGAACAAGACTAGAAGAACACAAGAAGGAGGTTGAAAACATCACAACCAGACGATTTACCAGGGAACAAAAGAGAGTGTCAACGGCGATAGAGCATGAATCTGCAATAACAGACCATCCAAACAGAAACAATTGCATCATAGACTGGGAGGGGGCAAAAGTGATTGACAGAGAGTGTAACAGAAACGCAAGATGGATCAAAGAGGCCATATGGATCCGAAAGATAACTCCAGTCATGAATCGAGACGAGGAGTGATATAGATTGAGCCACGCATGAGAATTCCAGATGAAGGCTGCCGATGGCAGTCGAAACGTTGAGTAAGTAATAAAAATCGTTGTATTTGAAGAAAATCGTAATTCACGCACACACACACACACGCACGCACGCACGCACGCACGCACGCACGCACACACACACACACACACACGCACGATTGCCGAGGATAGATGGCCATTATCTGTTTATAAATATCGACCTTGCCTTTCAGCATGATGTTGGAGTGGAAACATTCAGACATTGAGGGTTAGGGAAGCTCGAAATATCACACAACAAATTGTCATACTCGTCGTTCATTTCCAGGACAACACTGCAGCATGTCGTGTCGAAACGGCTACTGCACGCGCGTCGCCCGCTGCAAATCGTCGGATGCACTTTATTTACATGAGTACGAATACCGCTGCGTCTGCGCGCCGAATGGAGACGCCGAATGCAAAGGCATTTATCACCCATAGTGCACCAGCAAATGGCATCCACCAACATGGCGCAACAACCACCAGGAGGCTAAATCTGACTATTTAGGACCGTTAATTATAACTCCAGATGGCATAATTGACTGGATAGAACAATGACTGACTGACAGAAAACAACGTGTTATAGTAGATGGAGAAGTTTCAAACTGGAAATCAGTTCTGAGTGGGGTACACAAGGATCAATATTAGGACCTTTATTATTCTTAATATATATAATTGACTTGGACGACAATATAACAAGTAACGTACTGAAATTTGTGGACGACACAAGAGTGTTTAGAAAGGTTAACACTGGTGGTGATTAACAACATTTACAAAAACGATCTAGACAGATTATTTAAATGGTCTGAGAAATGGCAGGTGTTGTTCAATTTTGGGGAATGTGAATGCCTACATACAGGACATGGGAACTTGGTTGTAAACTATAAAAATGGGAGATACTGTTCTGGGTACTACTGTAAAAGAAAAGGACTTAGGAGTTACAATAAGCGCAGATTTAAGATTTTAAGATGGGTATGAAAATATTGATAGAAATATGTTTTTCTCACTCAAGAAAGATAGCAGTACTAGAGGACATTAGGTCAAATTAGTAAAGGATCAGTGTAGATTGGATATAAGGAAGTACTCTTTTTCCAGAGGAAAATAAATGAATGGAACAAATTGTCTACGGATTGTATAACTACTATCAGCATGAATATATTTAAAAACAAGGTTGACACATATCTCAGGAGGGCGGGTTACACTTAGATGAACATTGTTGGACTCTTGATAAGCCAATGGCTTCCTTGTCCACTTGCCATCTGGACCCTTTGGCTTGGATTTCAAATATTGTTAAAACTTGTTAATGCGCTGACGAAAAACCGAATATACGTTGATAAATATATTTGGCCAGTTGCACATTATCCATAGTTACCATACAAACCACATATAAACAACGACCTTGTCGAGTCTTCATTTGTAAACGTAGTGTTTCCTGATTACGTATTGCCACGCATCATTTCAAATGCAAACTGGGATTCTCCATTGGGGTATTTTGCTTCAGCGTAGTTCTGAATAATGGCATTTACAAAAGTACTTTAGATACCTAAATAGCACAGCACTGACCAGTGTGTCAATAAAATATATTTCAATCAAATGAAGAATTCGCCCCAATGATCCATTAGGTACTGCATACACACAATGAGAGAGAGAGATATATAGATAGATAGATATATAGATAGATAGATAGATAGAAAGAGACAGAGAGAGACAGAGAGAGACAGAGACAGAGGTAGAGACAGACCGACAGACATAGAGAATTGAGAGAGAGTGGGAGGGAGAGGGAGAGAGAGACGGATAGAGATGGAGAGAGAGAGAGAGAGAGAGAGAAGGACAGAGAGAGAGAGAGAGCGGGACAGAGAGAGAGAGAGATACAGAGACAGAGAGAGAGACAGAGGCAGGGGCAGACAGATATAGAAATTTGAGAGAGAGGGAGAGAGAGAGAGAAAGAGAGAGAGGGGGGGAGGGGGAGTGAGGGAGGGAGGGGATTTTGATAGAGAGAGAGAGAGAGGAGGGAGGGAGAGAGAGATTAAAATCAATATATGAACATAGGAGGTGCCCTTAGACAAAAATCACACTGACAACAAAAGCACACTGTCTTGATATTTCTCTAGAACCAACATTTAAGTTGATTACACCCAGCAGTGTCCTAAGACCTTTGACTTGGGGCGTAGCAAGTACCAGAAAGCTGTCCCAAAATGTTTGAAAAGTGGCCACTGTTAGGTGTTTGTGACATTTAACCTCCTCCTGACAGTCATATTCCTTCCGTCACCAACTCATCCATGTATTCGTGTCACACGTGAAGAATGCCGTCACCTACGATAGTTGAGCAATGGGATGTTTTTATCGTGGGCTTGATGTCCACCTTGAAGGACATTAGAGCCTGTGTGTGTACGTGCGTGCGTGTGTGTGTGTGTGTGTGTGTGTGTGCATGCATGCGTGTATGCGTGAGTGTGTGTGTGTGTAAATATGTATGTGGGGGGTGTGAGTGCGTTTGTATGTGCATGCATGCGTGTATTCATGCGTATGTGCTCTCTGTGTGCGTACATTTTTTGCGTACACATGCGTACATATTAAACTCTGGCTTTCATGCTAGTGATATAGTTATGTGGGTATGCGAGTCTCGTTGACTATATTATGTTAGTAATAATTTGTATGTGTATACTGTTCGTTTATTTTAGCTATATATATATATGACTATATA
The DNA here is from genome assembly GCA_009193005.1 of Lamellibrachia luymesi. Taxonomy (NCBI): domain Eukaryota; kingdom Metazoa; phylum Annelida; class Polychaeta; order Sabellida; family Siboglinidae; genus Lamellibrachia; species Lamellibrachia luymesi. The sequence continues at coordinate 16,540 of SDWI01002897.1, forward strand.
TTTCTTGTCAAATGGATATGTTAAATACTCCCACATATATTTACATTGACAACATGCCGGGAGAATATCGTTCTCGTCAAGACAACACCCAATTGCACATTGTAGTTTAATACCAACACAATTGCAATCGTACAAATTACAAAAACAATTTGGTCACCCAATTTTAATGAACCTCTCGTAAAATGTTTACTTTCAAACAACATCTGAAAATGACTCACCGAAACACATCGTATAAATCTCTGTAAATAAAAACCGTTGACATAAACCCAAAACTAACTAATATTAAAAACATACGATGGTAGTTCACGTCGCAACTGGTTACACTACAATTGTGAGATTCAATTTCACTTATTTCCGCCACGAAAAATATTCTGGATGATGACTTGGTAAAAAAACCTGACAAACGTCGAACATTAGAAACCAATGAATCAACAATCTTATACGTCATCACAAAACAACGATGATGTACATGTACTTCATGAAACCAATGTAATTTCACCTAACTCCTCTCCCCTACAGGAAACTGATTTGCATCGAGCTATGTGCAGTGTCGTGTACTTCATATTCGCCAGGTGGCAGTCTAGTCGACATAATTCAAAACGGCTTGCATGCGTTCGATATGTGCACCCTTACGAATCACTGTGATAGGAAAATAAACAATATCATAACAATAATTTTTGGAGAATTACTTGACCCACGCCACTTCCCGTTGAAGCACTTCTGTCACCACTGTTTGTTGTGAACAAACACACATATGGGTGAACCTGCAATACAGTGTCATTATCTACATTCATTAAGTTAATACTCAGTTGTAATAAAATAAATCATTGTCGAAATTGTCAGGTGGATCGTATTTTGTGGTATTCTAAATGCTTCGCTACAAAGATTTTGTGATAGTCAATATCTCATTTCTATGGGGCTGCATCTGCAATGTATTAGTTGTTGTGATCATTATATTTGAATGGTTGGTCTAGTCATTGTGTGGTGACATTATTACATTTGGCTGTAGTACAGCCCACGTACGCAGGTAGTATAATCAGCGAAGTATGCGTTGATTGGTTCACCGCCGCGACGTATTGCATGGCACACAAGATTCCGCCTTGAGATGGTCCATCGGTTTGAATAATTTCAAACGTAGCGCCGCTATCTCGTCATACACGAATCATTGTTTTTCATTGTTTCCAAGTTGAATGACCTTATTCAGAGACTTAAGGCAGCTGTGTGGATAAATTAGAGGCGTTCTTCAATGAGTCTTCGTTATCCAGCGTAAGGTCTACTTTGAGAAGTGATGAAGGGAGATCGCGGTGCTCCTTTGGCAACGTGTCCATTCCCATCTCACCCTCATCTGCCGGTGACGCCGACGAGCACGGCTGCTGTGGCTTTGTTAGTACGTGACTGACTATCAGAAGCACTACAGGCAACACGACCATGCTGTGCAAGTAGGAGAACGATATCACCAGCATCATCAACATGTTGAACACTCGGAACATCTGAAACGGCGCAAAATAGAGGGTGCAGCAACTGAGGAACATGGCGGTTAAGCCCTGCGTAATGGGATAGCCGATTTGACTCATTGCCATACGCAATCTACCGGCTCCCGTGGGCTCGTCAGCACCCAGAAAAGATTTTATCATGTGCACGGAAGAGTCGACGCACCAGCCAATGCACATCACGTTCTCTATCATGGTAATGTAGTTGAAGCGCACGCCAATCACTGGCAAGAAGCCTATCACTCCCGAACTTATCGAGAGCATGCATAAGGCTACCAGTACGCTGTATGCTGACGACGGCAAGAAGACAAACGATACGACGAAGCTGACAACCACTCCAATCGTGATATCATACAACACCGTCGGTATCTCGCTGGCTAACGTGTCAAGATAGACGAACAATTGGGTGAACATCGTCACTGTGACTCCAGCCTTTCCATATGGGATTTTGCGAGAACGCCTTTTCATTTCGTCGGCCGCCCCACAAAGTAAGTGAAACCTTGTGGCAACAATAGCCGTCTTGGCTTCGTTCCACACTACGTCCAGTTTGTGTGAGGCGTAGGAAGGGTGTGTCAAGAACGCATTAAATGTTTGAGTGAAGTTGCCTTGGTTCACAGTTTTCCCTCCAAGATAGTTATGAAACTGACGCGTCCATGCCACAACACGTGTTACATTAAATGCCGGATCATTTTCAAACTTCAGCAAGAGCTGGTTCATATCATCCCAATCATCGTTCTTCCAAGGTTCAATTCTACCCTCGACCATCACGGTGATGATTAGGTAATTGAAATACCGTTCATGTTGCTTATAGTATTCCGCTACGTAAGAATCGTCAATGGCAAGTTCAGAAAAATGCATGCCCATTTTCTTGTTCACACTTCCGTAGACAGTAACCGCTACATACACCACGAAGAGTGAAGCCACTACAAGTTTCACGGGCGTTTTGTTCAGCCAGCCAGGATATGTGTATGTGAAGAAATGTTCATGCCAAAGATTGTCTCTTTTGTTTCCTTCTGCATGACCACCACAGCAAAATATTCTGTACGCGCAGCTTCGATCCCCTGCAAACGTCAGCAACGTGGAAATAATGTTTATTGAACTCAATTAGTCACACGAACACAATTTGAGTAAACGTTTGAAATTGTATCTGAGTGTATATATATTCCACGTGTTTATAGAGTGAGCGTGTGTGCGTGCGTGCGTGCGTGCGTGCGTGCGTGCGTGCGTGCGTGCGTGCATGTGCATTGTACAAACATTTTCTTTCGGAATAGTTATAGGCCTCGTACAAGAACATAAAACAACCGACGTAATACACTGAGCCCTGTCAAATGGCTTGTTGTTGTAACGTATCTCTAAACAAAAGGAAGCTGCTATGATTGTGTTAATGCTAGTAGTGTGAATATGTTTAGAAATAGAATTGACAGATATCTGATAAGGGCGGGCTACACATAGATGAGACAATTGTTGGACTCTCGTTCTTGTTAAATCTTTCCCTAGCAACGGCTACTACGTACCGGCTTCGGACAGCGGAATCACCTTTTTGCACGTCACCGGGTGATTCCCTTGTTCTTCCCGGAACCCTGCGATGGCGAGACATGCACCGAAGAACGTCACTTGGTAGAAGAATGTGAAACATATGCCAATGGCTATGTTCCTCGTCAGTATTTGAATGCCTGGGATCGAAGAGTTCGATTCGATGATCAAGGAAATTATGTTGGTGGTAGATGTTATCGTGATGGAGACGGCCGCCTCCCGGTACATCTGGCCCATGCGTTCTTCGACCGGAAGCCGTTCGTCCGTTGACCTCCACGCCGATAGCATAATGAACGCGTCGTTGGTCGATATATCTGTTAATCCGAACGCACAGCGATTGTCGTTCAGTGCATACAAATCGTAAACCTATGTGCACATGATCGTTACGACTTGTATTTTAACTTGTTTTTTTATTTTTAACAGGATCT